>JAVFBW010129687.1:3762-13923 GCA_034783835.1 Mopalia ciliata
GGAAACCTCCCCCCCCCCCCACCCCACCCCCACGCATAGTGTGACTCGCTTATGGGGGTCGACCAAAGTTTGGCGAGTATTATATTCATGTACTGAGGATAAAGAGAAATTCTCATGGAAGAAAAGATTATTATAAAAATAGCCATATATGAAACTTAACATTAGGAAATCATTGATAAAAGTGAAAGGCAAGATGCTATTTGCTTTAAATATTGGAGAGGTATTCTGCTGCTCAGTAAGAGACAACTTAGCTAGGTGTTTTCATTTTCTTTGGTAAGCGAGTTTTGGAAAGAAGTGAAAGTTGAGTTGAAAGAAATCATTTTCTTTGGTAAGCGAGTTTTGGGAAGAAGTGAAAGTTAAGTTGAAAGAAATTGTCATCTCTTTTAGTAAGATATAAGGGCTCACCGCAGACGTCGTGTCCAGCGTAAGTTGGACAAGTCATATACCAGTGAACAAAAGTGTAGCTCAAGGCGAAGCCCATTTAACAGAGCTTTTTTGGGCGACTTTGGCGCACAATCAAAGCCATCGGGGGTTGTCTGTCATAATTGTGATTAAGTTCATTAATTATTATTTGAATGCATAAACTGGGTCTGGATTTTAAAACTAAAACAACATATCACAGGCCACCAGTCAAGCAAATCAAAGGAAATACACACAGGAAAATGTTACAACCCATGAATCAGTGATACCAATTTAGAATATTTAAATTTGTGTAGACCTCAGCCACATTTAACGAAACATTATAATTTCTCGCTACCACAATGTACAGGCTTCAGAGAGCTTTCTGCCTGCCGTTAACCTTGTCGAAGTTTACCAAAGTCAGAGACGGTGTATGTGTATTGGCAACTTACGACAACCGGCCTAGCTGTAAAAAAAATCATGGGTGTAGAGCTGTATCGGTCGTTTTTTTCTCAAATAAACCATCGAAGCATCAAACGATAAATGGATACACTCCCTAAGCGAATAAGCAAACTAACCATTTCCAGTTAGGTATATGAATATATAGTATGTACACATAAGCTCGAATGGAGAAATTTGGTATAGTAAGTATAACACTGTGGAAAAAGTTCAAGTAGATAGCATTTTGATTTGAAGAGAGATAAGGATTCTATTGTACGCAGAAATGTAGGCAGTTTGTTCCATTCCCTGGGACCGACTGAATTGAATAAACAATAGGATAGATTAGTCCTGATAAAAGGTGTACTAAAGTCAAACGATAATATAATATTACTGGACTGATATCCGTCTCACCAAGCAATCGGAAAATGATTCTGGGATATTTGGTTGATAGTAAAATAATTTATAAGCGAGTATCAGGTTACAAGTTACAAAAAGAAAAGGGAGAGAAAGTATAAATTGATAACTGGATTGTGCGCTTTTGATTAAAGAATACGACGGGTGTGTATTTACGTCAAGTGTTGAACCATAGATTAGATAGGGATTAATAGGTGAATAATAAAGAATAAACAACGATTTTTTTGTTAATGTCATTTTTGATCTGATTGATTACACCAATGTTTCTTGCAACCTTCTTACAGATGTAGTCTATATGTGTTTTCCAATTAAGTTTTTCGTTCAAAAAAATACCCCCAAAATTAAACTGTTTTACCATTTCAATTGTATTATTGTTTAAATGAGGTATTGCGGACTCGGTATTTTTAAGTTTGGAGTTCGGTTCTATTAACATAAATTTAGTTTTTTTGACGTTCAAAGAAAGTTTCTGAGCACTCAACCACATCTGATTTTTTTTTTGCAATTCTCTTTGCATTATTTGTATAGCGTCAGCTACGTTTTTTGAGGAGCATGAAACACTGGTGTCGTCCGCGAATAAAGCTATGTCTAGTAATATAGTTGTGTTTGGAATATCGTTTATGTATAGAAGAAACAGAAAGGTCCCAGAACAGATCCTTGTAGCACACCACTGGCCACAGTGGTACAGTCAGAAAGAGTATTATTATAATTTACACACTGTATTCTCTTGTTTGAGTGGCATTTAGAAGCTGGTGAATTAGTAAGACATGACACTGTTATGGATGTACAACTTCTGAATATAATATGGTAGCTACCATAGCTTGATAACGGTCTTAGCATCGAGATCGAAACGTCGCTACCCAATTATATTCAGAAGTTGTACATCCATAACAGTCGTCATGTCTTACACTGTATTCTGTTAGATAGGTAGGTTTGGAACTAGTTTTGTGATATTCCACGAAATCCATAATGATACAATTTTTGAATGAGACTACTGTGGTTGAATGAGACTACTGTGGTTGACTGTGTCAAAGGCTTTGGGCAGGTCCAGGAAGTGACAACCGAACATTTACCAAATTCTTTGGCGATAGCCATTTTATTATAAATGTAGTGTGTGGCATACGACGTGTCGCGATTCGCTCGAATACCAAAAAAAGGCGGTTATTTTTTTTATATATTTTTTTTTTTATAACAATTCGTTCAGAAGTTTCCATGTACTTTTAGTGTTCTGGTTAAATTTGATAAATTTATTTCCAAAATACTTTTTCCTGGCTAGTCGAATATTTCTGTTTAGTTTGTTACGACATGATCTATATAAGCATCGGTTTCTTTCATACTTATATTTTAGCTGCTCGCAGTAAAGTTTATTTTCCTCATGCACAGATGTAAGTATAGCAGGCGCTATTCAAGGTTTGATAATTCGCTTTTTGTAAGTATTTAAGTTAGTTATCGGGAAACTGTTATTAAATATTTCAACAAATTTGTTAGTAATGGCGAAAGCGACTGTGTTAATGTATTCGTGAGTATTTATAAGTGCATCCCAATCGGTGTTCTTGACATGACATACAAATTAATCTTTTTCCAAATTTGAGATTCTGCGGAATGAAGCAGTACTTTTTGAATATCTACAGCTTGTATGGTGTAATTCTGTTATATGACAAATTGGAAAGTGATCTGTTATGTCTGTTAGTAAGATGCCTGAAAGTATATTAGAGTGGTGGAAGTTTGTAAATATGTTGTCAATTAAGGTTGCTGATTTATTTGTCAATCTGGTAGGCTTTGTCATTTGAGGATACATATAAAATGATTTTTTCGTTTCTATAAATTCTTTTGATTGTGCGTGGTGATCAGATTTAAGAATCTATATTAAATTATCCCATTAGTATACATTTTTCTTTTCTGGTTGACATTTGCAAAGAATTCCATTTAGTAAATAATTAAAGGTGCTCATATTGTCGCCAGGTGGGCGTTATCAGTCCAACAAGATATTTAGATTGCTGTGCTGTTATTTCTACAAAAATGTTATTTCTACAACGATGCAACAGGCCATTGTTCGTTTGATCTATAAGCGTGGGTCCAAGGAAGAACTGTTTTCTGACAATAAACTAAACTATTGTCCAAAAGAAACGATACCACCTGTTTGCAGGAGTTTAGGATTGGTGTTATGCTTTTGAGAAATCCTTTCACAACATCTGCACAAACATTTCATTCAATAAAATCTGCACAATCAATATGACAAGCCTTTAAAGATGGGTGGGGTCGAAAAATGAACATTTCGTTAGAGCACTGATCAGAGAAACAACGGGAAATGTCACACCACACGTCACAAAGTCAAGTCAGTAGCGGGTATGTCCACCGTTAGCATCAATACCTGCCAGAACACGCCTACTGATGACGACAAACGTCTGATGACGTTGGGAGTGATGCGTTGCCCTTCCTCGAGGAGACATCGTTCCAATTCCTGGACGTTGACTGGAGGCACACGGCAACGTCGGATTTGCCGATCTGGGTGGTCCCATAAGTGCTCGATGGGATTAATGTCCAGTGAACATGCGGGCCATGCCAAAACCTGAACGTTGGCGTTGGCAAGGAAGTTCTGTGTCAATCTTGCTATGTGTGGCCTTGCATTGTCATGTTGGGAAAGGAGTCCACGAGGCTGTTGCTGAATAAAGGGCACCACAACAGGCCGTAGGTTGTCATCAATATAACGCTGCGCATTCAGGTTTCCACGAGTTACGACAAGCCTCGTTTTGACGTCCCCACATATGCCACCCCAAACCATAAACCCTCCACTTCCTAACGGCCGGGCCTGTTGGATACAGTTAGGCGCCAAACGTTCACCAAATCGTCGGTATACAAGCTGCCGTCCATTGTTTCTGAAGATGATGAATGTGCTCTCATCAGAGAACATAACACGTGCCCAGTCCCGCCGTTGCCAACGTCGAACTCGCCTGGCCCAGATCAGTCTGTCGTTCCGGTGTCGAGGCGTTGGGAGCGGTCCGCGGTAGGGATGACGGTCTGTCGACTAATCCTGTGTCCCAGTGCTATAGCCTCCGTGGACGTCGCTGATACGGTGCGGTTCCTCAGGTGTAATAACCGGATGTAACGATCTTCACGGGGCGTGGTTACTCGTGGTCTTCCACTCCTGGGCCTGTCTGACGTCTGACGTAACCGCTGCATCAACCTGGTGATAGTGACGCGTGCACAGCCCAACCTTCTGGCGACATCGACGTGTGTCGCTCCTTGTTGGACCACATTCCAACGGCTCTCTCTCTCTCGATGGCTATCAAACGTGGTATATCTTGTGTTCTTTTTGTTGCTGTGATATCAACGTGTCTGATCAGCCGTTTTATATAGTTTTATGCACGTGCAGAACATGCTGGAGAGGGAAATGTCACTTTCACGAAATATACGTTTTTTCCCGGAATTGATCACGTGTTCCCGGTATTTTTTATCGACTCTGCTGTGTTTGGGATGTGCAATACGAATTGGCATGTTTTCATACTAGACAATTCACTTAGTAAAACAATTTTGAAAATAAGTTGGTATAGTTTCTTTTGGACACTAGTTTACATAGCCTCCGATTTAATGCTTGCCATATAATTAAAATTTTAACGGGAGTACATGTTTTGTGCAATGAACACCCGATACATATTCAACGAACAGGACAGCGTGTAAAAGGCTATACGGATTATATACTGTTATTATACTGTTATTTGTTATCGAGAGGCTGGACTTATTTCTGGAGGTTTCGTATACGGCTGGACGTCGTATTTTTATTGACTATAGGCCTAAGTAGTATTCAGCAGTGGGGAGCGGAAGAGCTGGTGACCCGCCGTGTTAGAATCCAGGGCAATGTAGTCCACACTGATGCGTGTGTGTGTTTCAAAGTGTAACTTTTTAATCAGGAATCGGGTTAACCCTTTGATGCATACGGGTAACTATAGTAACCAAACTTTACCCCCACCAAAATTCTAAACTGGGTACCCATCACTTCCAAACCCAGAAAGGCTATTCTAATAACCATATGTAGTCGATTTTCAAATTTTGACGATTTTCCATTTATATGTCCCAAATCAATCAGATAAACCAATTGGTGCTAAAATCTGATGTGAAAATCTTTTCCATGCATGAAAGGGTTAAAGATGTAAATTGGGTTGAATAGCGAGGGTTTTCAGCGGGATAATAATTAAAACGGTGTATAGTTATAATTATTTGTGGTGGACAAGGTGTAAACTTAGGAGGGTGATCATCATTTAGTGCTGTTTGTTGTATTTTGACTGCTCCTAACCAGCGTTATGAGCGATTGAAGTCAACCCGCCACAGAAACGCGTGGAGGGTAATTGGCAGTTTTGTTTAGAGCACTTCATTATGTTAGAATTTATGGCAAATTTCGGACCATAACATGTGTGTAATTAAGGGGAAGTCGAAAACGCGTTTTCATGTGGTGTTTATTTCAAAGCGGTTAGTGTAACTTTTTAATCAGGAATCTGATGGTTTGGAGGTTGGTTATCATTTGATGATGTGAAAGCTTGAAGAAGGCAATGGCGGCATGAATACGTAAGAGTTGTGTGATATCATGTAGAGAAGCAAGGAATGCGTTCGAGTGATTAAAATCCGATCTACAAAAAGCTCTCCGAGTTGTGTTTGTCGCTATGCTGCAACACAATGACAAACAAAACACGGGAAGCGTTTTTAATATCTGATTTTAATTAGATTGTCATCATTGTGTACAATGCATACCTTTAAAGCGACCTACAATATGGTGAGTAGGCTGCTTTGTGGACATTATAAAAAGTCAGCTGTCTGCTTTGTCCGGGAAATACCAAACATTCCTGCCTTCTTGTGTACAAGTCAAACGCTTTCATATTTATGTGATACTCCAACGCTGTGATTTAACTATTCATTAACAATTACAAAAGTACATACGCACCTACACTGTATCGCTACACAACGAAAAAAGAAACTGTACTACCACCGTTATCGTATTATCGCGAGCGTTTCTATATTGGATGAGACTATAACTCTCGTATGCTATGCCAACCCATCGCGCATTAATTTCCGTCAATATTTGGGGCGACGTATGCCACAGACCAACATATAAAAGAAGCGCAAAACAAGAGGACTTTGGTATATCTTGGAGTCAATGTCTGGATGAAGTAGAATCGATTATGTGCTATAATCGCTTTTGAGTGTTGTATGGCTTTAACATTGATACATTTCGTATCAAAAGGTAAAAAAAAAGATTGAGCGATACACAATCAGTTTGGGGCGTTGACCAATAAAAATGCAAATACTTTGACCAAGCTTTGCTGACGTGTATAAACTGGGGTAAATTGGCTGTTGGTGCTTCCTTCCCTATCATCCGACCCCATGGTATCTCTCAATATTGACGCCTATAGAGAGACCACGCGACATAACGCTGCTTATTTGTATTTTGACCTAGTTTCATTTGTTGGATTTCTATTGGCATATTCTCCCATAATCGCTGGCACTCCAGCCTTACGGTGACGCTCTATTGCACAACATCCACGTGTATTGTGTCGACCCAGATATAAAGGTTTCTAGTGTGTTAATGGGACTATCGGGAAGTTGGCAAGGGAGGTAATTTTATCTTTGCAATGCGGTCCTCCGACGTCAGAGCATTCGTGATAGTGAAGCTTTTACATGACGTCAAACACATTTTTGTATTATGACGTTAGTAGAAAATCATGAATCTCGACCGTTTTGACGTCAGAGGACCACATTCAATTCACCATTTCGAGACTCACATTACCTAGCAAACAGTACGTAGCTGCAACGTTGTATACCAGCTATACATTGGTAACGTTGCACAGTAACCAAATAACGTTAGTGCAACATAAATCTACACTGAAATTTGGTTGTTAGTTTGTACCAGTTGATACAACGATATTATCAAAATGTCAGAGGAAAGCGTTGTAGTTTAACGTTGTAACAACACAACTTAGTTGTGAACTGGTAACGTTTTGTACAACGTTATAAGAATGTTGTGAAAACGTTGCATGATGCAACAACAATATCGCAACGAAGCTATAACGTTTCTGTTTCGTTACCGTGTGGTTGTATTCTAAGGTTGTGGAAACATAACTGGTTGTCCACAAAATTCCCTTGTGACAACGTAACACGACCAAATCAAAACGTTGTCGAAATTTTGTTTGGCTTGCTTGGAAGGAAAATGCATCCATGTCTTAACCTTGGCTCGCAAATATGCTTCTTTCCCAATCCACTTGTCTGAGTATACCTGACCCAGCCCAACCCAATCGTATTCTCGCCAGAGTTTTTATAGTGGGCGAGACTAAGACAACTCTCATGCGGTAGGCCAGGCCATCGCGCATTAATTTACCCCAATATTCGGGTCGACCTATCAGCCACAGACCAGCAAATAAAAGAAGTGCAAAACAAGATGGCCCGGGTGTACCTTAGAGTCAATGTATCGACGTAGGAAGTAGAATTGATTATATTTTAGAGCGAGCCCAATCATGACGACGTCGACCACCGCGGAAAAAATGAAAATCAAAACCGAGAGGTAAGTCATACGGCCATCACCACCACCACCAGTTCTTTTACATCCAATACCGTAATGGATATTGTAAAATAATGCAATGACGGTCATTTTGTTTTACGGAATTTAGTGAAATTCAGTCGGATCTATTTTCATAAAGGCACACGAAAAGACGCGAATGAAAGAAGTTCAAAACAAGATGAACCGATGGTAATCCCAGATTTTGTACCCATCATACCTGAAAGCATCGAATGTGTTACGCTCGTATAACCATGCAACGATCGGCTTACATTAACCTATACTGACTGTACCCTCAAAGTCAATATGAACTACTGTAAGCCAATCGCTGGTTATACGGGCGTATGAATGTGTGGACGAAAACTGTTTGTGCCCACTGTTCCAATGCAGAATCCGGGAGCGATATGTTACCGTCCATTTGGATGTCAATGTGTTTCTAAACCGCTACGGTGTCGAAGCCATATATTAGACCGATCACTACGACTTCAAAAAATCAATATTGACTTCAATCAATACACATACAGTTATACGCCAAGCACACCAACCCCACTATTATTTTTGCCATTATTTAAAAAAACAAGCTGAGTAGCTAGCAGGTCCACCACCAAAGGCTTTTTAAAACATACTCTTTATCCCAGCAAAGATCACCTTTTCCTACATTTAAGAACCAGTTTTATTCCATGATTTTGCTTATTTGTTTGATTGGTGTTTAACCTCGTTATTCCTTGAGTGTTGAAGAGAAAAAAATATGGTGTTTACCACCTCTTTGATTCAATATGCAATGTTGGCGATATTTTTTGGAAACCATAAGAAATACAACCATTTCCAAGTTTGAAATATGTCGATGTATGATTTTTTCTCAACCAACACATTCAGACATACATATTTCTAAACTATGCAATTGGTGGCCCTTTTGTTTTACTGAGCTTGGTGATATCCATACCAATTTCTTATCTAAAGGAGAGAAACCACAGAACAAGTTCAAGTTAATCGGTTAATTTGTTCTCAAATTACCAAGTTCACAGCACTAAGGGGCCAATATTGAAAAATTATGCAATGTTCGTCCTATTGTTTTGCGTTATTTGATGAAATGCAATCTTATCCTTCGTCTTAATAGAACGAACCTAAATTCCAAGGTAATAGGAGAATTTGTTCTCAAATTTTCATGTTCAACGAACAAGAGTGAATATTGTTCAATGATGGCCATTTTGTTTTACGAAATTTGATGAAATTCAATCCCATGTGCTATAAGGGGACTACTTTTTAAGTCTCGATGTAATCTGTGCATTCGTTAGAGTTATCATGTTCACAAAATTGTAAAAATATTGTGACTTATGCAATGGCGGCCGCCTTTTTGTTTTTCGTAACTTAACGGAATTTGGTGAAAAGCAATACAGGAAGAAGTGTAGAGGATTCCCATCTGCATTTGGAGACGATTGATGTGACAAACCACATCAACAGGCCAGGAATCTGAGTAAAATTTTTGTTTTTGTGTTATTCAAGTAAATTTCTGTTAGGCAATATTTTTTGTCCTGCTTTATAATGTTAACCTGATTTCACTATCTAGCTATCATAGTAGGATCTATCTATATCAATGAATAATTAAATAACATAATTAAAACAATCATCCTGGACAGGCCACATATCTGAACCAAAATGGTTTAGAAGTGCTGAAGGGGTGTTAGTTAGAATCAATTCAAAACCTTGTATTTTCGTTTTAAATTTTCATAAACAATCATGGTTACCCACGGATAGAAGACAAGACCACAACCTGCATGACCCTTACAGAGCGTAAACTAGACATGGACAAAAATATAAACAAAATTCTACTATTAACTCGTTATAACGACTTGTATTTTAGTTATAGCGACTTTAGTACGTCGTTAAAAAGACTCGCCATCTCGTTATAACGACTTAATCCACCAAATAAAAATGTATTCGTTTTCTGTCAATTCATTGTTTTAATTTTCAGAAAAAATATGATAGCGACTTTAAAAAAAAAAGGAAGCGAAAACACAATAAATGGTGAAACCAATATGAGATAATTACATCTTCCGAAATAAATATATTTTTATGCCGATGTTTTTTACACGGAGGATTATTTTTACGCTGCGGAATTGTTCGTTGAAAAAAAAAAAATCATTTTTAAGAATGTACAGTTAAGAGGTATTTCTCCGTCTTTAACGCTGGTCACAGGCAAATCGCTGACAGTCCAGGAACAGATTGTTTGTATTATAAGGCACGAGTTACATTGACAGTGATTTAGTTGTTTAGCCTTGTTTTGATATTCAGTTCGTTTTAATGCTTGGTCGTATCGCTTGTGTCTCTCAGTTTGAATTAGCTACAATTTGTTGTCTTCTAAAATGAAG
>JAVFBW010129698.1:0-13923 GCA_034783835.1 Mopalia ciliata
AATAAGAACAAACCAACTGAACAATTTCCCCGTAAAAAAAGCATATTCGACGGAGTCCATATTTGTTTGTAAAATGCAATTAAAAGAAAACCTATATTGTTTTAAAATATAGACCTTTTGTATTTTAACAGTAAACTGATTACGCTAGTACAGGGGTGTCCATTAATTAAAACGATATTTGTTTTATAGATATAGATATATGTACACGTATCTGTGTATTTTGATTCCAATCCTGATCAGTATGCCCAGCACTATATCTCCCCTATATGAAGTCACAAAAAGTCACGTGATATATTTGTTTTCACGTATATACATGAAGTTGATTCACAGCAGGTAATTAATATTCCTTGGAGATTGACCATGTAGATGTTATTGGCTAGGGATCAATTATAGACTATCTGGCATCAGATAGGAGTTAATATAGAGTTTGGGACCTGGGGGCCAGAGCTGTCGATCGAAATGACTGGACACTTTTATTGAGTATTATCCCTGGGATAGACCGACCTTTGACGGGCATTCATGTCGATTCTGCTAGACCGTCTGTCAAACATCAGTCAGCGGAGACAAATCTCATAGTCACAGAGTGAAGTTATCGTACAAAATACACACTTATGTAGCTTTAAATTTGACTGAGCCAATTCTGCGAGACAGTGAAGTAGTTATTACAGATTCGTCCTGAATGGAATTGGCAGATCGCCTGGATATACAGTCGGCTGAACTGATCAATTGAAGGTGGTCGCGATAACACCTCGCTGCTCGACAAAGCAATCCGACAAAATAACGGTCTTTCTTCCCTCGTATTGTACCCAGACTCATAGCAAGTATTAGTATGCAAGCCACCAACTGTGTTTAAGTTTCTCAAAGTCTGTGTCTAGCATCAAATCCCCGTCTGGACCGACAAGACACGGATTCAATTCATAATGATAAACAATTTGCAATCCTTGACTGTGATTGTTTATATCCTGCCTGTTTAAAGAGGTGATAAAGAGGAGATTATTTACTTTGTCGGATGGTTATATACACATTTGGACGTTAAGGCATATTTGAGTCACGTCCGAATTGTATCAAATCGTTCTCAAAACCAACCGGCATTTATAATGATTAGATGTAGTAATTTACATAAGATAAGCCTATATACATTTATAACAAACAATTCCATTTTGTTTTATAAGCTTTCTTTTCTTGCAAGTAATATAAAAATAATATCAAATGATTTGATACAATACTCATTTTCCTAATCAAATGCTATTAAAATTCATTCAAATTATCGAAACAAAATAATGCTTTATCACAAAAATAGAATTACAACGAATCCTAAATGTAGCTAAGTAAATAGTAAGCAAAGTGCAAATAAAATGATTTGCCTCAGCTAGATGTTTTAATGATGATTACATTGCCAGCATGAACTTTATGCAATCTATTTATTTTTCATTGGTTGACCAGACAACCATAAAATCTAGTTTGCTGTACTCGATAATTGCGCTGGTCGTGTTGCGGCAATAGTCTAATGGATTACAATAGGCATCCTACAGATTATACTGTTACAAAGTCACAGCACTGATTCCATGGCCGTTATGAAACACAATTTGTTAACAATGTTTCCTGACAATTTCATTGTCTTCTTAGCGACAAATTAATTGAGATGAAATCTGTAGCAAAGGCATTTCCGGGTCAGAACCATCAGCCTAGTTCGGTCACTCTGACCCAACTGTGCCAACAAGGCGCCATAAAGAGGCGCTCATGCTCAAGTGTTTGTACAAATAATGTACGAGTATTGCACGTTGCTGCAGAAGGCTGACAGGCAATCCCACGCGAATAAGCCAATTTCCTCCTGCTTGAATTATAACAGGTTTATTGGCTATTGCTTGGCTTATTCTCCATGAAGGTCTAGCTTATGTCTGAATTCCTTGAATTTTTGAAAATTTTCTGCAATTATTGTAGTCACACATATACCTACACTGCACCTTAGTTTGATTGATTGATTGGTGCTTATGTCGCGCCTAAGTGTATTTTACATTATGACTGTGGTATTTTCCAGCAATTAGTGACATTAGCTCAACCAAGGTATGAAACGTTTCCATAATGATGGAAAGTTATTTTCCTCCATTGCCAAGTAAAGACAGCAATTCTACTCTTCAAACACCCTGCCCTTAGCCAAAGGACACCTCCTGTTGGCATCAATTTATAAACATCATTATATCAATCGTATTATTAAACTAAAATGTTATATTTTTGTTCTGCAGCCAAAGCTTACTCATGTCAAAGTTATAATTCCAAGAAGCTATCCACCGTTGTCTGCCACCGATAATAAACAGCAACGAAAACCCGAAATGCCCTCAACTCCAATTTGAAACTAAATTATCAACCTTCCTCGCGTTTTCATGGTATATGTTTTAAAACGCAGAATGCTTAATTCATTATTATTTTAGATGTGTCGTGCCAATTATTAGAAAAGAATAGCATAGGTTTATTTGCAATGTTTATTAACAAAAACTCGTGTAGGTATAAATTGGCCATTCGCAGGCCCTCAATAATTCTGCACACTTCGTCTCGGACATAACCAGGGTGAAGCGAAGTTTTTTTTTAGATGATCTTGTAGCCACAGTCCATTTAGTCCATGTAGGTTATTAACAGTTTCCTCTTTTTTCTGCGAAACAAAATATATCTTTCCTTAAAAACATATACCGTACCGTTTTTTTTTTTTTTTTAAACTTACTATTTCTACTCTGAATAAGTATTTTCGTTATTTTGGAATAACACTGAATATTTACTCTGAATAATTAAACTAAAAAGTGAACTTAAACCTAAATATAAAGCATAGGCCTTATTGAGTTATGTGTCACGAAATAACCTTGTTATTATTCTCAATAGAAACTTGGATTTGGTATGCTAGGTGGTATGTTTTTTAGTTTTTAGTTCTAAGTTCACTTTGTAGTTTAATTAATCAGAGTAAATATTCAGAGATATCCCAAAATAACGAAAATACTTATTCAGAGTAGAAATAGTAAGTTTATTCTTTGCAGGTACCGTATGGTTTTTAATGTAAGATATATTTTCTTTCACTGAGGTTCATGCTCAATAGATTCAATGCCGAAGTACAAACAAATATTTTTAACTACATTACTCAATGATAAATTTCTTTTCCAGAATTAAAAATATAAATCAGAATGGAAAAAAGTTTCTATCCAAATACCAAATATAATTTTTATTTTTTTTATTTTTTTTATTTTATACTTCGATTGACACCATTGTTACAGTACAAACGAAAAGAAGATTCTATCCGAATGGTTCTTAACGTTATAATCGTGTCAATCGAAGTAATTAAATTTTGAAAACGTCCACTGGTCTTTAACATATGTATCTGTGGAGCTCTTGCAGTCATCGCTGAGACCCTTTGACCAGGTCATACTTGAGCCTGAGCTCTGAAAAACACAATCTTTTTTTTGTATTACCTTAATGGATAAGATTAAAAAGTCGTATTTCTGCAGATTTCTCAAAAGCATGAGACACTAAGAAGTAGACAAAACACAAAAAGTGACAGAAATTGGAGATTTAGTTGTTCTCACACAGATTATTTGATCAGATATCTAATTTCCGAAATTGGACGGGAGACTTATGTCGTCAGATATGCTCCAAGTATGCCTGTACTCCATCGCTATTTTGAGCTAACTGCGAGGACAAATGTGAAATTTAGCCCGAATACTTGTCATCTGGGTGATAAATGTGTTATTAATGTCACGTAAACGTCATTGATTTGTAAAAACGTTGGGAAAACGAGAAAAAAGGCGCTGACAGATGACGGGGAGAGGCAGAATTGGAAGCAGTAGAAGTCAAGTGAATGTTGGAAGGCATGACATTACTCAGCAGAAATTGTAAACAACTTAATAATCGACTGTTCACTTATACTGAAATTCACCTTGTCTAAGTTGAGTGATGTGATCAAATATATTTCAATTTCTGCTGATAATCGCTACGAAATTACATCTAGACTGACTAGACCTGTTAATATTTGTGTAAACTGTGTATGACATCGGATATCTTTTTAATAGTACGAAGTTTTAAAATATGATATTCGGCTAATAATTGCTGCAAAACATTTACGTGCACAGAATCATATTACTGTAAATTTAAACAAATTAAATAAAACTGTCTAAAATATAGTGGTTTAATAATTCTACTAGGTAGTTATCTAAATTTGAACAAATTTAATTAAACTTTCTGAAATATTGCGGTTTTATAAATACCTCTGGGGGGTTCTATCACACAGTATTTCAGGAAAACTTCTCACACAACCGCTTATTGGCTCCTTTCGCGTAAGCAATAAAGAGCATGTTAAACGACCTCGACCTCAGCTATCACGCCAACAACTACAGCCAAACATTCGACTGTAATACGTACAACGGTTGGCTGTTGTTGTTGTTGCTGTATATTTATATCGGTGTTATCCAGTTGCTCTAGGAATTGATTTAGATCACAACTGGAGTGAGTTGATGGTATAATAAAACAACGATTGGTCGTTGACCTCGGTCTTTAAAAGAAGGATAGATGCAATGTTAGAAAAATCTGATGTTCAATGATTCAATAATCTATAAACAGATAGAATTTTTTTTAAAAATCGCAACATATTCTTGAGGAGAATAACACACAAAAAAGATTCTGAAATTTATAATTTTTTTTATAAATTTTCCAATAAAAGATTTGGCGATTTACCTCGTAGTAAGACACATATACTAATTTCATTCCAAAGCACCAATAGTCATATTGTATGCTAACAGTGAAACTTTACAACGGAAACATGAAATACTTTAAAGGTCATTATCATAACGTCCAACAGATTGGCAGCACTAGACAACTATACCGATACCTTCCAATCAGTATCTCAATGGCCCCTTGGACTGAGCGCTAAGTTATGTAATCAAGGAGTCACTATGATCAAATGGTATGGTTCAATGCAGATCACCACTGATTGAACCTCCGTTTACTTGGCATCGATTTTAAAATTAGATAATCATTTCGCTGCCAATTTGTTGATTTTATGGAGATGAGATAAGCCTCACAGCTTTGACCAGATGACTTTTGTTTATGAAATTGCAGAAATGATACAGCTGATAAAATTAAAAAATAATTCACGAGGACGCCTAACGTTGATTTTATAGTCAATGACGTGGAAGATGAGCATTAGACTTGTCCTACAGAATTATTATTCCTATTTTATTACATTGCCTGATTGGTTTTATCAACGTATTTAAATTAAATTCACAAAATCACTCCTACTCAGTTACATGTACTATTACGGCTAGGGGTCTGTTGCTCGAAGCGCTATTAATTTGAATCCGATATTACATGACATCACGCCGTGTTGAAGATGAATCTTTAATCCATTATGAGCTTTTTAATCTGTAATAGCGACTATGATAGTGTTTTGAGCAACTAGCCGCATTGTAGGAAGAATATTATGTCATGAAGACAACTGCTGGTGAGAACCGTCGCAAAAACATTGCGGATGTACCCCCAGTATAGTAATGGGTTTTTTTATTGGTTTTTTTCGTTTGCAATATTGCAAGTGGGTGAATCCATAAACGGTTTGTCGCAGTATGGACCTTTTTGGGTCAAAATATGTTCTTTTATTCACGATGTTTTAGCACAAACACCCAAATGTCATGAACTCATACAAAACTGAAGAGATATATTTTCGAATATCGCCATCGTAGGCTGACGTTGACAATCTTGCCCGTGAAAAAACGTCGGCGCTGTGCTAGTTCCTATACTTTACAATCGGAACGCCAATTGGAGGAGGCTATAACTATACTCAATATAATTACCAGTGAAGCTCGAGTGTGATTTGTGTAATCTATCCATACAGTATTGTTTAGTTTTTCAGTTAAGTAAAACAGGCCAGGATATAAGAAACGTTAAGTTTACCTCGTGGTGATAAAGAGGTTATTCAAATACTCCATGTATTGGGACAATGTCAATAAACGGGTTTACAGTTTGCCACAGATGGTGGTGTTTGCGTTCCAAACGGAAGTTGTCTCTTCCAACTTAACCCAATTGTATATATTTGGCAAACAGTTTACCATGTAGACCATATTATAACAGTTGACCATTTAAGGTCTTGTTTGCGTTACAAAAGGAAGTAGGCGGGCTTGTTCTTGGAAGTGTAAAGTTGTGCATCAATTTAATAAGAAAAAGTTCGAGCCAGAAGAGAGTGCTTTCTCCCATAATAGACGAGGCCATTATGTCCAAACGCGCGAGCATAGGAATAGACAGCAGTTTACCCAATACAGAAGACATGACAATATATCTTGACGACGTATTTACTGTGCGATAATATCACCATGGTTTGTTACATATAGCCCATTCGACGATAGTCCGAATATAACGTCAGATATTAGTTTATTAATTACACAAATGTTTTATATTAATAGACGAGAGTGATATTTTTTTTGTAAACATTAGCTCCAGTTTTTTTTGTTAAGGCGGTAAGCAATTTGTTTAACATTGGTGAAATTTTCTTGTCAAAATTGTGCCATTTGTCGATGCTTACCAAGAATATACATTGGTGAGCATAAACATTAGAGAACGTTACAGCGCAAAAGCAGTTGTCGAACGGCTGTTTTATACAATTACCATACTTTATCACTTCAAATGGATATAAATCCTTAGTGAATGTCATTCTCCCTTATGCAATGGATAAGTAAAACATGTATATACACCATAGTCTTCTTCGGAACGTAAATCTCAAATATTTTTTATTTGACTAATCCTTATGTAAAATCCCCATTACCTCACTGATGGCTAATGCTTCCCGATGCTATAAAGTGACATTATCTTTACCTTTAGAAGAATCAAGCCTTGATAGACGGCATATGCGACACCAGTGGTGCTTACTGCAATAAATAAAATAGGCATTGAAAATTCTATCTATTATACCAGTCATCTTTTCCGTTGATAACGTTCTCGTGAGGAAAATCTTTTGAAATCTTGATTGCCTATCTAATATCATTGTTGCCCGACATGATTTTCTTATTTCGTTGCCTATAAATATGCATCGGTCGTTTTAGTACCTTGATGCAACCAATTCGGACACGCAAGATTAATAACAGATTACCACATGTATAAAAGATGTAGAAAAATTACAGGAATTTTGCAACGAATATGCTTAGCCAGAGGTACAAAATAGACAAACGTTTAAGTTAAGACATTTACGCTCTCATGGAGTACCATATAGGCCTTTAATGGACATATGATAACAATAGTAACCAAACACATCTCGAACTAGAGCAGAAGTGAGCAAATACCCCATACTCCGCTGATGTTCTATGTTTAAAAATCCCGACTTCAATACAATCTGAATATTTGTGTAAGTATAAATGAACAGAAGGCCTATGATATAAAAATAATACTGTAGGGAACTTCAGATTTAAATCATTTCTCGAAACCAAACAATGACCCAACCTAACCCTTGGTAATAAGATAACAATGCATATAAGGTACCGTTGTGTGAAGAACAAAAAATGGTAAGGTACATGTAATTGCTGAATGTTTTGCTAAACCTTTTGGCTCAAAATGGAAGAAACATTCTGTAACTCTTTTATATAAAGTTAAATATTGTGACAGTTAAAACATAATTAAATTCTAATCAAAAAACGTTATATTTTAGCCTTACTTTAGTTTTACACTGAGCATGTTATAATCACTGACAAGGTGTTGGGATGAACATAATTCTCAAAGCAGAAAAGGCATCCAACTGTATGTGTGTGCGTATTTTTTTTATTATTTTTTTTGGCAGATTCTACACAGAAACTTGCTTATTTCTCGATAAGGTTGATTACTTCAAATCTGTCGTAATAATAGTAATAATCATCGATGAATAACTAATCACAACGATAGTGGTTCCTTTGAATTCTGTTGCGTTTCTGTGTCATTCTATTGTTGAGAAACAGTTATCTTTTATTTACCTGTTCCTTTTACAACTATTTAAGAACAAATTTGTGTCGCATGTTTAACACAGTCAACTGTAACATACTGGCTTTAATCAATAAAGTTTCTTATATTCTTCAGTTAAATATTGGTCGGGTCTTGTTGTGATTGACCAAAACAACTAATCGTGTCTGTTATTAACAAAAGATATCGAACGCTTATTGGTACCTAGTATATCGATATGTTACTATCTTTGTTCAGTCGACGGTATCCGTCTTGTGTTTGAAGGGATAGACAATATAATTAACATGTGTAAGCTTAGTGAATGGGTGGGCATTTATGAATACTTTGATGTTTGCGTTACTTTAATACAATTTGCGATAACAAAATAAACATGAAAAGCTGTTACTTTCAAACACATACATCCGCGCTACTTTGAGCGACCGAGGATTCGTCGGAAAGAAACGTATGGCTGGTTCGTGCACTGAACAATATGCTAAGTAGCCATGTATTTTTTTATTAAATTTTCTTACCCAGACACTTGCGCAACACTATGGTTAGCTGATTGGTCAAGCGGCACACACATCTAGTCGCCATTGTTAAAATATCTCCCATTATAGTAGTTTCACCTTACAATGGACTAGCTAAATTTCTATAGTGATTTTGAATAGTAAAACAAATCGCATAAACACCAAGTGAGCGTTATTTGATAGCAAATTCCCCACCCTATTTAATGCTAAGCTAAGTTTCTTAAGTAGACCATCCATTTTAGTAACGCTTTACCCAATTCTAATGGTGATTGGACGAACTTTTCAAATATGTGTATCTTGTATCAACAGGACACCCAAATCAAAGAACTGAAAATTAGGTACAATCAATATAACGATATATATTTTGTTACCTGTTTATAAAGTTGCATCACTGGATTTTCAACTTCTAGATTTATTGATACGCAACGTTTCCATGCAGATACTAGCTTGAAACCGGTCTTGTATCTGCACTCAAACGTTGCTTATCACTTAAACAACAAGTTGAAAATCCTTAAAGTCTTTCTTGTTAAAGTATTGTCCCATGATGCAACTTTATAATCAGGTAACAAAATATATATCAATCGATTGTTAAATTGTGTCTATCAAGATGTTTCTGTGTTAAACCATGCAGCTATCACTTATGTGTTGGTACAAATATTCACCGGTCCCCTCGTATAGCGAACTGCGAACCGCGGTTTAACTTTATTGACGTATGTGTGACAATTAAATAAAGACATTTTGAATGGTCAAAAATGGTCAGTGGCTTTAATCTTATTATATAATTCGGCAAATTCCTACAGACCAAATCTGGGTAATTTCATGAATGTTTCGAGGATAAACACTTGATGTATAATATATCACTCCAGAGGACATTTGGATTAAAAATGACTTAACAAGACTAGGTGTAAGTACAGTAAAATTTTATCGCAGCAGCGATTTTAAATATCCACATGCATTAATAAAACTTATTTTCACCTGACGAAACATGTCGTAAAACTTGTTTCCATCAATTAATTTTTTTTAGTTTTTTATATTTAATTTAGCGATAAAAATCGATTTAATATAGTAAAAAATCTTACGGATTTAATTGGTCAGAGGCTTGATTACGTTTGCGTTGGAGAAGTCATTTGAACAAACCCCATACGACTGCGTCACAACTCTTAGCGGGAAAATCTTCATTGGCGTGATAACTATTAATCGAAACATAATTTTTTTTTTATTATAATTTAACACGATTAGCTTTATTTATTCCCACAAATGACCCGACAGACCAAAAACTTTACATGTGTTCCCTTTCAAGGTCAGTCCGTTCCGTATCGTATGAGGTCAGTTTTGGAGTTATGGTCAAGGTAACCTTTAGGGCTTACAGCACTAGTTTTACTAGGTTAAGTTTTACGGCTAGTTTTAGGGCTAGAGTAGTAATAACCCTAATCGAAAACTAAGAATTTAAATATATTGTGTATTTTTGTAATTGACGTGTGTAACTGCGTTCTCAAAAACTGTCAATCTCGACTATTGTTCACAGAAAAATCAGTATAAGACACATTTGGTTTTTCACCAGCTATACGCCAAGATACTTACGTATGTATTACCCATTGAAGTCAGTCATGACTGCGCTTATAGTCAATACACAAGTGTTTTGTTCGCAGAGAGCCATTTGCATAGGTTTTAATTAATATTTTTCAAACTACACATTTATTCGGACACATACGTAAAAACTAAATAAATAAAGGAATTATAGCACGGCTTATTCGTCCCTAACATGTAATTTTCCATTATTCCCTAACCATACAATTTTGTGTCACTTTAAAATGTTGAGAAATGTCCGAATTTTATAAGAAGACAATCCTACTAGTAAAAACTTCTTTTAGATGACGATTATCAATTTCAGAGTTTATTTATTTTTTTATGATTAGAGACTAACGTCGCACCCAGGGTATTTTACTGATATGACGAGGGATGGTCCATTTCACGCTGATCCATGCTCAAATACGGTGGACAATCCAGAGAAAACCCTGTAAAACCCACTCCAGTGATTACCGGAGCCACAGCGCGACTCACTCATATACGTGTTGTTCTACAGACGGTGTCGGCCTCCAAAGGGTACATCAGAGTAGGATGAGGAGGCGGGTACGCTATTCTATGAAAGACGGATGCGGCCACTCACATTCCGTAATGTCTTGTTTGAAGTTTAACCACAAAACGTGAGACTAGATATTGCAAGATCGCGAGATAGTCGTTAGTTATCGCAAGTTTATATACATTATCGTGTTTTGTCCCTCAAGTAAAATTAAGCAACTCCAGACGAGAACGCGAGAATAAACGGTGAAATACCAAACACTAAGTACTAGGAACGAGAACGTGACATTTAGTTGATTCTCACAATCTCTAACCTCGTGCTAGCTGGTCTGTCTAACACGAAGTACGAGGCACGAGAACGCGACATTTACTTGATTCTCGGGTTTTCTTAGTATTTAGTCTCGTGTTAGCTGGTCTGCCTAAGAGGAAGTACGAGGCAAGTGAAAACGGCATTTACTTGATTCTCGCGTTCTCGTGAAAACAAGGAGAAAAATACGACATTACGACATGCAAGTGGCCACATCCGTCTTTTACACTAACCAGTGTGTCACAGCCCAAACTCTCTTTTATAGTATAATTGTACTCACTTTTAATATCTTTGTTGCAATGAAATTGCTAGCACTTACATTTCAATGTTAATTTCCAGAATGAAAGGGTTTCATCGCCACTTTGACATACCGAAACACAAATGCATCTAGGATAACTAAAACGCCAAAGCCATTGACTATTGTGATAAAAAAATAACTTCTTTGTGTATTTATATTTAGACTCAATAATAAGGCGAGTTGATTGAATGAAGCAAATGCTTTAAAAAAAATACTACTCAAACACTATAGCAGTCTGTAATCCCCAAAAGATGATTGCATGATTATTTTTTGTCCCTGGGGTAATCCCCTGCGTCTGTAAATACCATCATATTAAAGTTGATTACAGATTAGGAATCGATCTATCACAAGGCAGTTACTTCCCCTTTTTGTCATTACCATCTGTCGTACTCTGCTATATGTTACTGTGTGGAGCCTAAGCCAAAGGTAAATAGACACTGCGACTTATTGCAGGACATTGAACTGGCTATCCAGATAAACAGGCGAACATAATATGACAGATTTTATACAGAATATAAATTGTGAAGCAATAATAATAGGAGTAACATTTGCGACAGTGAGTAATACTAATAAGACATTGTGATGAGATAATAATAACAAGATAATTAAGAAATGAGTCGTGTTACATAATACCATGGACACATGCCTAATTTAAAATATTGGATATGGAACATACGAGTGATTTTAGAGGCAACAACAGCAGTGCAAGTGCCTCATTGCGAGTTGTTGCATTCTGCCATGCGCAGTAGTCAAACAGACATTTTACATAGAGCAAAACTACTCACATTTTATGGTTATTTCATGTTGGTGAACATCGCTCCCATATAACTGAATTATTCTAAAGTACGCTGTTTAACTCAATTCAATCACTCAATCATAAAGCTTCTGCGAGTTCTATTTGACATGATGCAATATTGATAGAATGTCCACACTTATTCGTCGAACTTATATTCACCTACTTTTCGTGTGAAATCTCCCAACCAGCACAAAAAGGAAGCGTAAACAATCTATAAACTCATGTCTTTATTGTGGAAGCAACAAAAATTATCTTATCATGGATTCCCTTTGAACTGGTCTGAGATTAAATTGGGCTTCCGAAAAGACACATGTGCTGAAATGATTGCTTGAGGAAATCGATTTTTATATTCTATTGAATTTTGTGGAGATACCATAAGACGTCTAAATATAATCATCCCGTTGACCATTTTTTATTATTAAGTGTATTTTTAATAGGATATGAACTAGTATCATATCCCAGAAGTTTTTTAATCTGATTGTTTAAATTACATTTTTTGCTTTGCCTCTTTCAGAATCAAAATATTATCCACAGGAATGTAAGTGAAGAAATACCGATCAAAGAAACTTCAAGACGAAAGAAATCCCGTCTATTGTAAATAGGCAGTATTTCCATTAGATGAAGATGAAACGGTTATTGCTATATTTTCGTGTATTGTTAATTTTTAAACCAAACTTGCGCCAAGGTTACCTGTGATGGATTGTCATATCGGAAGCTCACAATTATTTTAGTTCATTTCGATTTAAATCACGCTATTAACAGGATGTTCCTTCAGATAAAACACCAGCCATGTGAAGGACAATCCATACAGGACGCGATGTGAACTCACGCTTCTCGAAAGCGATGAAGAGCACAACTTCGTTTGTAGTACAGCTACTTGTGCATGTTACCGCCAGGCGATGGTCGCACTGTATTCACCTGCTATGTTATGTAACATTGTGGCGTACTTTTTATATTGTGACGTCTTTGTCTGAGAGTGTCAACCAGCGTCGAAGCATAGAAAGAAACGTGTCGTGTGGCATCCAATTTAAACAAAACCCGAGAAAGGCGACATCGCGTCCGCTTAAACTTTGCCGTAACAACTACATGTACATGTACACGAATGATGTCGAAACTTCTTTTTGATTATGCAAGGTTATTACCACACCTGACAAGAGCATAGAGCTACCAGCGATTGGTAAAAAGTTAAGTTTCAGTTGTCCCTGCTGCAGTTAATGGGTTAGTATAAATAATATTGACAATTATGCTGACAATGAATTTTCTCAAAAATCTAAATATTTTTGCGTATGAATAATATAGCATAATTTTCATCGATAAAAATGTTTTATATTTGTATACGTTGTAGAAGCGACTGATGTTTACTCGACTGATTTGGCGGCGTTGGTGTAATTATTGACCACTAACGGTCGATCACATATGACACATACAAGTGCGACACTAGTCAATCATGTAACGTTACGACATGCATTCATACTCGTCATATATTCGGCTTGGTTGTCAATTCCAGGGTTATACAATCGATTTGACAGCAGATTGTGGCTTCTGGGTCTTGTTGTTTCTGCAGTTGATCCTTGTTGTCTCTTTGGAACGCAATTTTAATTTACATGTTATAATTTGTGACCCAACTTGTTGTCGTGTTCGGCACACATACATAATGGTAAAGGGTAGAGAGGCAGTTTCCTGGTGCTAAATGGCAACATGAGGTCGATCTGTTAGTGATGACATTATTTTGCGTCCTGTTTATGTACTTTCTTTGGTTGTCACAAGGGTTGTAAGGGGTGGCTGGCTTCATTCATTTGGGCTTACACGCCGTCATGTGAGTAAAGCCATTTTAAGTACGGCATTAAATTCAAAGAAACAAGCTGAAAGACTGAACGTTTAACGAGAAAATATAAATATCAACCCTTGGCGTTCTTCTAGCTTTAAAGAGAGCTGATTGCTTTTACGACTTCTGAGGTTAGACTATAAAATGATTGCTTTTTGCTTAGAC
>JAVFBW010129709.1:0-13920 GCA_034783835.1 Mopalia ciliata
ATACAGGCATATGTATCGAAACGTTGTGTTCTATCACAAAACAAGAAGTGGTTATCCAGAAATTGTATAATTATATCTATTCATGTTTATATTGTTTTATGCCATAACCGTCAGTTTAACACATTACCAAAGCACAGAAAAAGACACTTTGAGAAATCCTCTTCTTAACATTGCTGACTCCCCCCTGGTTTCACTTAACAAAGCCACAAAGGTTTGATTGGCATTCAACGTTGTACTTAAGGGTATTTTCTTACATGGCGACGTATTGTCCACTTCAGCGTTACTAGCCTAATTAAGGTTGAAAAACCACCCCACGATTGCCGGAGCCACAAAGTAGATTGACTTGCAAATCTGCAGATATGTACAATAACATTATAAGATTACATTACGCATATTTTTAAATTTAAATAAATATTTATCAGAAGTGTACATTTATTCAATTCACCCTTTCGCTTTTTGCATTTTAATTGTTTTCATTTCCGTCAAAGATTTGAATAAAATTTCAAAACTCAAATACTGAAAGAAGTAAACCTATATTACGGCTCAAAATAAAATTAGCACCAAATGCAGTCAAAGTCATTCAGTATATATAAGATGCCTTCAGTCTTCATTCGCCATGGTAATCGAAGTCTGATGCATTATATAAAGCATACTTATAAAATACCGTATCCGTTTAGTCTCAGACGTCATTGTTGTGGTATCCGGACTGATAACGAATTTATAAACCGGGGCCAGCTATAGCTTTGCTCAAAATGTTAGATTGTTTGTTTTATTAGGGTTTAATTGCCTAGTGAGGGTGAAAACTGGGAGGAAATCTCGTAAAAACCACCCCCGTGGATGATCATCGTCTTGTGGATACCAATATGAGCTTGCCCTATTAGATGGGATTCATTGAAACGTAAGAAATCTGGGTTTAAATATATCTTTCTTTACCATTTATTTTGTAATTATAGTGAATAAAATAGAGGGTGGGTGTGTTGACATTTTATCTCGCGATATTTGCTTGGTTCTTAAACACCAATGACCGTCAAATCAGAATACACTGCTGTCATGTAAGTGAAATACCCCAATGAATCAATCAACGTTAACACAGTTTTCTAGTCGTGGGACTTGGCAAATAGTGAGAGTTCCAACTAACTATACTATAAAATTTGCTGTGCAAGAAAATGAGTTTGCGATTTAATAATTTCCTTCAAACTTCCATCAGAATTGAATGTTTTGTCATGAAAGAAAGAATGCTGCAAGGAACCACTTTACTTCAAAAGAATTATTGCTGGGTTGAATTCACTTGATTACAGTCTTATCTGGTCTCTTTAGATGTATCTAAGGGCATTGCAATGTGGTTAATGAACCAGGATCACTGCTGTATCGCCATGCAACACTGTAATTCTACTTACGTTGAGTCGCGTCGTTAAACATACAAAAAAATCTTTTATCATTGATAAGGCTACAGTGTGCAGAGCTAAAATTTTTGAGGCAATGGCATCTTCTATTTTAGTTATGTGGCCATGCAGGTTATAGCCAATAACCGCTTCAAAAACTTGTAATATGACATTTATAGACAAATCACATTGTATGGGTATGTATTGGTGTTTCACGCAGTGTCCAAGGGTTAGAGGGGTTACATCCCGAGCCATAGGTCATAGTGTTGTAGTTAAAACCTCTGTCGTCAATTTGAAATCCGAGTCAAAACCCAGCCTGCTTCGGCGTCGAGGGTTTTGTTGTTACGGTTCTGTTGTTACAGATGCCTTCTAATGCATCCATAAGCAAACGGACACATTGGTGACCGACCGTGTTTTCGAACAACGACTATGCTTACTCGAGTGCAAGTGTAATGCAGATGTTTGTCTTTGAAAATATGTAATAAAAAGGTCGAAAAACAGTTGCCTTTCCCTTTAAGTCACTGGGTGAGAAATGCCAAAAGCGATTTAATACGTTACTAATATTTACGTCACTGTAATACCAAGAAGGCCTACCTTGTTGATATAAGTTTATCAGTGTTTTCTTATCACCTTTGTTTGCTTTCAGTTTACTTATTTGATCCAGCTCTCAAGGTTTGTCCTGAGGAAAGGGCAAATGTTCGGAAATTGATAGCCATAGTGAGACTAGTGTTAGTGCTGTTTCCCTTTTGTAAAGACGCCATCTTTCGAGATATTTGTAACAATGGTGGGGTATTATCGGCCGGTGCATGGTCTTACATACCAGGAAAACATTTAGTTTGATAAATAATCCTGCAGACAAAATCTATTGTACTAACTACAACATTCTAGGTCGATTATAAACGGTTGGCGGTTTGTGGCGCCTAACCCTGCCTTATAAAACAGTCAATCTAGGTAGGCCTACACAGTACTGATTTGTCGATATACCTGTAATCCGTAAAAAAAACGTATAGCAAAAATATTCAATGGAACAGCATGGTTCCAGCTTTCAATAAAATAAATTTATTCTTTAGTGGTTTTAAACTCTTGCATTATGAAATAAATCCCATCCATGAAACTATCAAAGATACTTTAATTTGTAGTCCGCAGCTCACAACTGCAATGCCCAGTCCTAAGTTACCAGGAAAAGATCAAAGATTGATCGGAATCTCAAAATACAGGTGTTCGACTGCAGTTGCTGCAGTTATACCATATCTGGTTATTGAAAATATCTATGACAGACAATTGATGTTCTGAGACGATAAGAAAAATACTGATTTCACCGAAAGACAGTTAATGTGGCAAAAGGACCATGGATCGACTGTTTTTTCTCCGGTTTACCATATGTAGATCCGTCATTTAAGAATCTGACAATTCAGTGACGTGAATGAGGTGGCCATCTTTGCTTGGCTTTTCGTTCCTTATGTTTTTGTTTGTTTGATTGGCGTTGATCATCGTAATAAAGGGTTTTTAACTTAATATTAACACACTGCCTTGTTTAAACACGACGATAAACTGGAAGGGCATGACGCAAAAACTATCCGCGTTTGCCGGTGTCACATCAGGTAAATCCCACTCTAACTATTGGCAAGGGCCAGGGATTCGGACCAGTGAGCGGTACACGAAAGGAAGATCAGTACCTCTACTGAACCACGCTTCCGGCCTCGGTTCTGATGTGAAGAAATATAAATTACGTGTTTTATAGGGATTTACTAAAGACGGTTCAGCTGCGAATATTTGATTTTTACATGGTCCTTTTAAGCGAGGTTATAAAAACGGCTTAGAAGTGGTTTTATTTACAAATGAGTTTGAGAATAGCCTAAATGGAAGGACGAAAATATCAAGAAGAGATTAAAAAAATGTATCAAACTAAACCCGGAAAGTGAAAGCAGGCATGGTATAGATACTGATTTCACCATAAGTGAACCATGGCCATATTTTCATGTGGCAGATCAGCTCGACGAAATGGCTCAAATTGGCCACATGTTGCGTACCGTCACATGAAATTGGCCGCAGGGGTGAATTTGGCCAATTTGGAGAAAACAATTCCAGTTCCGTTTTATTTTCAAATCCGACTTTTTGATGCCGCCGTTCATTGATGATTTGAAGAGAGGCTTCTAAAAGTTGACCGTGGTGCCATTTATGAATGTGAGTTGTGTTTTATTTGGTTTAGTGATAAATATATACTTTTGTACTCAAATTACGTAATTTTACCGTGTGAACTACAATTATACGGCCCCGTGAAGGAGCGGGTGGGCCATCGCCCTGCAGAATACTCTTGGGAAAAGATGTTGCTTTCTGTTGCCCTGGTGTTCGCAGAGCTAAAGGGTAATGGAAAGCAAATTTGTTCGTGATTTTCCGTCGTCATATAAGTGAAATACCCTTGAGTGCGACGTTAAACATCAATCAAACAAACAAACAAACAATTATACGGCTAAGGAAAGACATTCTAACACTTCTCCTAATAAGTTGATACAATATGAAGCAACATTTCAGCATTTAAGTCCTCTTTAGCTATAACTCTTGTGTGAAACTAAATCGATGGGGTGAATTTGGCCACTTTTAGGGGTGAAGTTGGCATGGGTGGCCAACTTCACCCCAAAGATTAATTGTGTAAATGTTATATAATATACCTTTAAAAATGTAACATAAAAAAAATGCATAAATATAAACATGGAGGTCGAACGGTCTTCAGCCATGAAGAAGAAAATGCCTTCGCGCAGTATTTGACTGTAATTTCTGATCGGGGTTTCCCTATTGATTTGATGGAGTTACGTTTTTTTGCTAAGAGTCATTTGGAAAAGAGTGGAAGGGTGGAAAGTAGGTTTAAAAACAATCTACCAAGTGTTGATTGAGTAAATGCCTTTGTCAAGAGACAAAAATCAGTACTAACCACTCGATTTTTCACCAGATATATTCAACAAGTACTTTGACAATTTAGAGCAAACCCTACAAAGTATACCTCCAGGGAATATTTTAAATTTTGACAAAACTAATTTGTGTGATAACCCTGGCAAGAAAAGATGTATCTTTCGAAGGCGGATAAAATATCCAGAACGCATCTTGAATGCACCAAAAGCGTCCACCTATTTGATGTTCTCCTGTACCACAAATAGAACCATGTTGCCTCCTTACGTTGTATATAAGGCAAAACACCTCTTGAACACATGGACGGAGAATGGACCCAGCTTCTGGGTGGTTTCATGCTGTTTGCTTTAATGATTGGTTCAATCGGGTAGTTATTCCATGGGCTAAAAACTCTCCTGGCAAGAAGGTTGTAATTGGTGATAATTTGTCTTCATATTTTACAGAGGAGTGTATTACATCTTGTGAACAATACAATCTTGCTTTTGTTTGTCTTCCACCAAACAGCACTCATTTAACACAACCAGTTGATGTCTGTGTGTTCTCATCCGTAAAGACAACTTGGAGGTCTGTGTTGACAACTTGGAAAGAAGGTCATGGAAGGCGGCTTCCAACTCTGCCAAGACTCATTTCCACGAGTTCCTAATGAGCTGATGAAAGTTATGGAACCAACCGTGACAGATAATATCATACGTGGATTTCGACAAACTGGAATATATCCCACAAATCGGCAAATAATCCTTGGTCGTCTTCCAAAAACCTCTGAAAATCCAATTCCGTTTATCGGCCAGGTCTTTCTAGAAAAGTTACAAACTCTTCTTTTTGACCACAGTGAACACAAAGTTCGGCACAAACGTGTACAGGTAGAGCCAGGCAAAAGCGTTAGTCTAGAAGAACTACAAGCTGGACCAACTCCACTTAAACAATCTACCGCCATTCCTGGTGTTTCCTCGGAACGCGATAGCTCTCAGATGTTACATCATGACGAACCCAGCAGTGATGACAACTCAAGCATACATGAATTTGAGCTTACACAGAGTGGTGATGAGCTGGATTCAATCATAAGCGGCTCTTCCAATCAAGTCGAACCTGGGGCATGGGCTATTGTCAAGTACAAGGTGCGAAGTCGCAATCTGCCCTATGTTGGACAAATATTGGAAGGATCTGATGATGAAGCCATTACCACTAATGCAGATAGTACTGATAACAATGTTGACCTGTGGAATGTCAGGTGTCTTAGGAAGTCAAAGAAATCTGATGCATTTATTACTCCAAATGTGGAAGACGTTGCTACTGTGGGCTATGGTGATATTGTCACGGTGCTTCCCGACCCTGTGATGAGGCGTCTATTGCACAGATTCAGTATGAAGTTTGATGGCTATAACATACAATAAGACATTTGAAAACTGTCAATTAAACTTTCTGCCCATACATGTATTTGTTATTGTTTGATGTGCATCAGTTTAAATTAATTGATTTTTTAAAATCGGGTACATTTTTAAAGGGAATAAGAGTATGATTCCTGTGCACATAGTTGTTACATCTGGACAATTATTCGCAATACTTTTATCTCTTTGATAGTTGTGTAAAAAAAAACAATTAAAATTATTCCAGCATACCTGAGGTGTTCCAATTTGTTCTATCACTTGTTTTAAAGAGGGTGGCCAACTACACCCCACATTTTAGATGGAGTTGGCCGTGTCATTTTTGTGTCTGATAGTTAAAGGAACCAATGATTTTTAAGGAAGCTTAGCCTCATTGCATTGCTTTAACATATGTTCTTGCTTTACCATCATAAATGATCTCTACCGATGTGATAGAGTCGTTATATTTTAAAACATGTCAAAATCGGCTAATTTCACCCCAGTTGATGGTACATGTACCTCCTATATATAAAGAGTAAATCCACGGTACCTTATTTCCGACTTATAAAACAGAGATACCGAAATAGTTTTATATAAACCACACGTCAGGATTTTAGCAAAGAAAATTGCCAAACAGAATTCCTTAGAAATATAAACCTACTACTCATTGCTGTTGATATACCTTTTCCGCTTTTAATTTGTCAAATTCTTCAAAGATTAAGGACACACGACGGTGAAGTGAGAAGAAAATAGTCAGGTGGGAGCACATAATATCCGGGCCGATAATTCATTTATTAGCCCTCTTTGGGAAGCAATCGGCTCACGCTGGTATTTTAACAGAAGGTCTATCCCGAGGTTATAGATGTTAAATTGGCTTCCGTGAAGTATGTTATTCATCGTAATCCCCATGCTGACTTGTAGAGACGACTTCCTGGAGACCTAATAAAATACAACAACTCGATAGGTTTAAGAAGACATTAAGCCTCAAAGCGAGGCTTTGTTACATACGGCCTATTTAAGTATAAACTTGATTTGCTTTTAGTTTTGGTGTATCTCTCTGAATAATTTTTGTGTCTTTTAGACATATCTGTTGATATCCGCCATATAAGCTAAGTTTGCCTGCACTAGTAAATTAAATAGTCATAATAACTATGTAAGGTCCACTTCCTCAGGGAACCAAAGTCCTTGTAGATATAATGAAGGTTCTCGTTCTTAAGATAGAGACAACACCTGTCAATTGGTACGTTTTACAATTTGTTTCCACTGCTATGTGTTTTGAGTCGTAAACAAAGGTTACGACTGATTGTTGGAGTTTTGGCAAAAAACAAAGATGAGGCCTCGTAAATTCCCTAGATTTGTAATTTGTCTACTGCATATATCCCCGTTTATGTCAATAAATGAAGATATATATTGTTGGTTGCGCCATCTTATCCCATATTAGATTATTGAGAAGCCATAATCCTACAGTTACATGTAGTAATTAAGTTTCTGCAGCATTTTCTAGCACATAGTAGTGTTTTATATCAGTGTTAATAAATGTTTTATTGCGCTTCTAGAAACCTTCATGAAGCCTGTTATTCTGTCAGTATTTGTGTCAAACCGTTTAGAGTTTTAAAGCCTGTGGAAATCCGGCGTGCCTAAAGTATTTCGGTAACATTGAATTTGAAGAGTGTATATCAATAATGAATACCCGTCCTCTTAAGTTTGCATTATTTTACATGCCAACGACTTTTTAAATATTATATATTTGTTTAAATACTATAAAGTATTAACCTAACAAGACAAAAATCTTCAACGAAATACAAGTGGTTCCAAAGGCAACGTCAAGAATTGTTCTTGCAAACGTATGATATGCTTGATTAACTAGACTTTCGGTTGCCTTCTTACGTCTAGTGGCTTTTGGGTTCAATTGACAAGGAGACATGTTGTAACAGAAGTTAACGTCAATGGTGCCTTTGTGACACCAACTGTTTAAGATTCATACATCACGTCTGTGTATACAAATAAACCCACTTGCATCATTTTCGTTTCAGAAATCTCGTATAAAATTATAGCAAACGGCCAGAAACGCTTTTAGGCTAAGGAGAAAAATTGTCCCTTGACAACATGCCTTACTCAACTTTAAAATTAGCATCTCGACATACAGAAATACACGCAGTTTTCTAAAACAAAGGCCTTCATTCGTCTTACGCAATCTCTCGAATATAGGGTCTAAAGCTGCTCTAAACAGAATGCGTGGCAAATACGAAGTTTCTGCTACAGTTTGATGTGTTTGGTTGCGAATGACAGCGATTTGATGTTATAAGTCAGAAATACATTTACCGATAGCTGTTTAGTTACATTACATCAACGTTCGACTTAATTCGTTGGGATGGTCTCAATCGAGTCGTTTTTCGTCTTTATTTTTAAACAAAAACATTTGCAGACACCGGGAAACAGTAGGTAAGTTTAATATGTCCAGCGTTCTTGGTGAATCGTCCACCTTGATCATACAAGATTATGCTGTAATTGGTGCATGGCATGTTGACGGGGCGTTTTATACCCATGACGACTTTAATCCCACAACGACTACAGAAAAAGCGTATACGTCGTGAGATTTGTGTGCAAAATATGGTAAAGATTATACCAGATTAAAAAGGTATGAAACAGTTGGAGTTCTTCTTAGTGGCTTTATTTTTACTACACAAAACAGCATTACTTATAGATATCTTTATTTACAGCACACAGTTAAATCATAAAATTGAACATAGATATATTTTGACAGCTTTATTTGCAGTATAAATTATAGAATAGTTCTTCTTACAAACACTATAACATATTATAGACATTTGGCCGGGGGGAGCTGCTCCACGTTCTAATTGAAGCTTTTTTCACCTCGTGTGCGTCCTGTTCTGTTGTGAAAACGTTAATTATCTAAAATAAGTTGGGATAGGCCTTCTTTGTCAATTTATTAATTTGACTATGTCACCCTTCCAAGTGAAAGTGTCAGAATTTAACATCGCTAGTAATCTCATGACACGAAGTGAACATTCAACTTGCCAGAATAAAGAATAAAGCCACGCTGTACTTAATCCCCTAGCCGCTGGGTCATCCAGCCCCTTTTGGTGTACCAGTGAAAAATTATATCACCTTCATTTTTATACTTCGTGGAGGTATACCTCGTGGGATTGTAGTTGTTGTGACACTACACCGTGTGGGCAATTTGTTATCGTAGTTTCACCTATTTCTTCGTGACGGATTATGTATAGCTCTGATCACAATCTTCTCCTATCTTGGCGATTTGAAGAAAGTCTCTGAAGAAAATGGAATCACACCCTGGCTTCACAGTACTAAGCTACGCAATTACCCTACGTTTGCCATGGGAGAGGTGAAAATTCAGAATGTCTGGATAGAAGAACATTTGTCTGGCCAAAATAGGATTGATACCAGCAGTGAAGAATTAAAATGTTGATAGATAGTTTTTTAAAAGCCAGAAAAATTTCATATGTTTATCAAGTTATATACCAAAGACGAAATCGCTATAGTACTAAATAAATTTGTGTATATATATTTAAATACAAAGCTATAAAATCTTAATGTGGATTGTTTTAAACATTTCCAGTCTCATGTATTTAGTTGGCTTATATCTTATTTTCCACCAAACTCCGGCAATGTATATTAACCAGATAATTCAAATATCGTTGAGGTCGACTTTAAACGGAAAGCTCTTAGACAACACTGAAATTAATGATGGGAAAAATATTATGCCGCTATCTTACGCAAGGTGATTCATAAAGTGTCATTCTGTATGTACAGATTATTGATTGCTGCTACAAGATCGAACAAATTGTATATCAGCCACAGGATCAGAATGCAAAGTAGCAATAACAACTTGTGTGGGATGGGATAATAAGCTTCACGCGGTCACGTAAAAAGAAATATAAATCAACGTGTTTACGTTTATCAGGGAACCAGGATGTTTTCTCTGAAACCCAGCAGGTAGGTGTATACAAATAACCAAATACACTGAAATTAATTACAGCAGATACAAAATTTAATTTTTAGGTTACAGCTGTTGTAAAAAATACCAGCCTAAACAGATTTCGTCCAATAAACCGGGCAAGTAAATAATGCATTATCAGCTCAGTTTCTATTAAGTGCCGATTGTCTCCCTGTATATCTCCCCATGTCACTCTCACAGTATGAAACAAACGATCGATACAAATTAAAAACACAGGAATGTAAGATATATCAGCGCTGACCATGAGGATTTACAATGTCACCTTTACTGTGGCTAATATCTCAAATTTTGTTCAAATAGATTGGGCGGGTGATTGGAAGGAGTATCTTGTTGCCCTGGTGCTCTCAAAGCTAAGGGGAACAGGAAGTTGATCTGTTTGTGATGTCTGCATTCGTCCTGTTGTATTCCTGTATTTGTCCTGTCCTGTCTTTGTTTGTTGCCAGTGGTTTCGGGGTGGTTTCCTTCATCCATTGCACATTCCTTGCACCGGAGTCAAATTAATAACGCACAAGGTATATCAACACTTGAATGTTAGGTAAGGAAGTGCATTATCTCAGAAACATAGACAGTACAATTGTGTGGTGCCAATTCTCTGGTGGTAAATAAAGCGGAGAAAAGGCAACCGTGAGCGGAAAAAAGATAAAGAGATAATGAACCGGTTAGACAGGAAATAATTGATCCATTACTTGCCAATCGAAATTTAAGATTTTGACTTCTACTTGTAGCATTCAAGAAAATATATCATTGTTCGGTTATTAATAAATTGCCCGTATTTTTCAATGTTGTTCTGGTGATTAGTCATCCTTGTTATTCTCCTCTTGTTTCGATGATGTGCCAGCAGGCAATACATAACTGTGTTCACCACCATCTAGAAATTCCTCTGCCATAATTGGTATTAATACTAACACAGTTCCTGGTGCTCAGAAAATATTTGTCTACATACAGATTTACATATTATCGCAATTCCATTCGTACTCTAATATTACCAACCCAACACCAGTGGCCGGTTTCTCGAAGCACTATTAAATTTAACCCTCTATTAGAAGACGTCACGCCATTCTGTAGGTCTATCAGTTACCCGGTATTAGCGATTTAATCTGGTGTAAGCCACTAATACTCTTTGGAACAACTGGTACCGGACGAAGAAAAACTCTAAAGGGCCGATTGGTTTAGACGAAAGCATGTGGTCTAGATAGTGGATGTATTTATATGAGTATACGGTAACGACAAGTTTGTGGTTTTGTGTATCTTCTGATTTTGCATTTTTACATTCAAGGCAAAAGGAATGTATTCCATTTCATTGGCGGAACAGGCGAACTCTTTGGCAGCCCTGCTGCCAAATGTTTTTTAGTCTGCTATTCTAGAACATAACAGCAAATAAAATACATTTTAGCGCTTGTAGATGTATTGCTGGAGAAACTCAAATAACTGTCAAATTAGTTTCCCCTTTTCTATTTCGTGTCACCTGAAGTAGGTTGTTTATATACTAATATGTTGGCAGGGTAACTTAGGAATGCCCATGTGACTTTTTAGCAAGCAAAATGGCAGGTGTTTTATTAACCAAGATCGCAATAGAAACCCGATGTAGAGAAGATTGTCAAGATGGTATGTATTGTCAGCCTGTACATCATCCGAAAAGAATTCGACCCACAATGGTTACTTGTCCTCGGGACAACGTAGCAGTATCAAATCCAATATTATCTTAAGCATTAAAAAAAATTATATATAATGTTGACTACTTGTAGAAGTAAGGCCAAATCTGAAAGAATTGTTTAACAGCGTATTAAGGATTGTGTATTTCCTGTCCAACCTATTATATGAATCCCGTGAAGGCCTCTGCTTGGTAAGTGTTTCTTTCTCTATGAAAAACGGCACAACAGAGATGTGTTTGACAGCCGACTGTGATTGGAGAAATATATGAAGCATAACACGATGGTGCTCACGGCCAGGAATATCGATGTTATAAAGCCTGTTTTTTTAATGGAAAACCCAGCGTCAGCGGGTATGTTTACAACATATTTGAATCATCCAAGCTACATGTACATAATGAAATGAGATGTAATAATATTAACAAACAAGTAAAGTGAGAAGCTGGCTAAGGGCAGGTTGTGTGAAGAGTGGCAAGGCTGTCTTTGTAAGCAGTAGAGGAAGATTAACTTTCCAGCATTTTTTCTGTTTTGGGGTTTAACGTCGTACTCAAGGGTATTTCACTTATTATGACGATGGATTGTCTAGTTCACATTGTTCATTGCCTCATCACGATAGAAAACGGGGATGAAACCTCGTCAAAAAAACACCCCCACGATTACCTAAGCCACATCGTGTGACACTACTCAGATACCAGATTGTCGACAGACAGACTCGAACTAGTAAACTGTAAATTGAAGCCGGATTAATAAGCGCACACGCTACCACTAAGCCACGGTCGCGGGCCTTCCAAAATTTATGGAAACTCTTTGCATCTGAGTTGTGGTAGTGTCACTTATTGTTGGAAAACAACGCCGTTTTACGAGTGTTTGTTTGTTTGGTGCTTAACGCCGTACTCAAGGGTAATTCACTTATATGACGACGGACACAAATACCGAACGTCACAAACAAATGTGCTTCCCAATACCCTTTAGCTGTGCGAACACCAGGGCAACAGAAAAAAACCTCTTTTCTCGCCTCTTGCGATCGACCGAAGAAGCCAAGGGAGTATTCTGCAGGGCCATGGCCCACCCGCTCCCTCACGGGTCCTGTTCACGAGTGAAATACACTTTTAAGACTTTATTTTCATAGACTTCGGTAGCAGGGCGGAGAGTATAGACCAACATCCATTCTGAATTTTCTTCTCGCCAAATGTTGTTATCTACTTTAAACTTACCAACGCAACAATCAAACATCTTTTTCAGTGTGAATTCGAATTTTGACTACAATCCCGCCCCCATGCCACTCTAGTTGACCCGCGAATGGCAGGGCAGACCTCCATTCTGATTTAGGTTAAATACACCAAAACGCCATCCAACTACACACAAAAATTAATGTTCTGTATTATGCTGTAATACAAAAATACACAAAATGTATTAAGAAAAACTCACCATAAAAAAAAAATCAAGGGTAGGCAGGTCTGGCGGGGGCATGTCACAATTAAGTGTTGCTCGGTTTAAACCGATTTCGTGCACTGAACGCGCTTCATTTTATTATATAATTGCTCTAATCTGTCGTTGTGAGCCGCACTCAGTCAATATGTTAAATGAAGTAACAGTACCTATCGATTTAATCAGAAATGAGGGCCACTACAAAAACTGAAATGGAAATATAAAATTGACCCAGAAAAAAAAAAACCGATTATAATAGCCATACAAGTTTTCCGCCTAAGGACTTTCCGCTTTTACAGACAACTCATAGGTGTCCTGTCATACAGACTTCCGGAACGACGGGACGGAAAAGAATGTGACCTTTTGTCAAAGTCCACCAAGTGCGTTTTCTTAGGACTGTATAAGGATGCTGAATACTTTATCAGCCTTCATAACCTCCCCTTATACATGTATCAGATAGAGTAACATAGATATACAGATCAAAAACAGCCTAATAGTTCACGAGAACTTTTCTGTTTCGAAGTTTTTATAATGGACCTGAACCTGGGATTGCAGGTTTGATTTCCGCAGACCTTACATGTACATGTATGTGTGCTGGTATTTCAACAGCCAGCCACATGTCTTTGGTTTTCGACGTTAATTTTCTATTCAATATTTTGTCCATAACAATGTTGGTCACTGATATGTAAAATCAACTGATCTTAGTTATTGGTGAGGTAAAGTTGGTGTGTCTCCCTAATCTTTATTTAATACCCAGTTGTTAAAACCGGAGCCCAAATGATATCAGACCTGCGGCCATCGCCTAGTAGTAGCTTGTGCGCTTACTAACCCTGCTTCGGTTTACCATTCATGACATCGAGTCTGTTTGTCGACCCTGAAACATTTGAGTGAGCCACATGATCGTGCTCTGACAATTGTGGTTTTAACGAGATTTTCTCCCGTTTGTACCGTAATAGGGCAAGAAACAGTGTAAAGTGGAGAATCCTTCGTCATATAAGTGAAATGCCTATGAGTACGACGTTAAACCCCAAACAAACAACCAATATGATGCGAAACACCTTTTATTTTGTGGTTCAACTGTTTCACTCACGAGTCGACAATAGATGTTTTGAAAGGATGTTATTTTTAGCCCACAGTCATTCTGACTGTGGGCTATTCTCATCACTCTCCGTGGTCCGTCCGTCCGTCCCATAACA
>JAVFBW010129720.1:0-13919 GCA_034783835.1 Mopalia ciliata
CCTTGCTGGAAGAAGTATTGGGTTGTTTTTCGGTTTCCTGAGAATGCAACGGCATCAGGAGGGTTGGGCCTGTCCCCGCCTTTAGGTCGTCTCCGCTCAGGCGTGGTTGGTGCCTGAGTAGTCATGGGCTCAGTTTGGGTTACTGTAAGAGAAACAAATGTACGATGGCGAGTTTAATTCGTGACGCCGTGTATCTTTTCCTTTATACGAAATGAATTAATATATCTTAGGTAAAGGAAGCTATGGTAGTTCTGCAAACATTTTCAAGACATTGCACGTTGATCCCTTTTCTCTAGAAATCGAGCAGAACTTTTGTTAAAACATTTAAATTGCACTGCACAAAATTTTTTGTACATTGCATTTCTGGACTAAAAATATCTGAACAACTGTGTATATGAATAATCTTGCATTTATTCGCACATATTTCAGTTCACTCCATTTTTTGTTGTATTTAGATTTGAAAAATCGTCGTCTGTTTGGTTTCCGTTGATCAGGACTTTTAATGGGAATCAGGGCGGTATTTGTTGTAGGCCTATCTTTTGCTGGTCAGTTTGAAACTATTTGCTATTGAACAAGTTGTGTGTCCAGTTAGTCGAGTGGGTTAGGTGTCCGGAATTAATTGTTGGCAATTTGATGCTACACTTTCATGGTCGTGTGTTCGATTCCGGAACGGGTCAGTCTGGTAATGTTCTCAACAAGAGTCTGTTCTAAATAAGGAACATTAATCATATAATGTGTATGTTGCTTTATTTGGATAAGCACTAAGAAGTTGTAACCTGGAATCACTTTTTCTACTAATTTAATTGTAATGTAAGTCTTTCGCCATTCCAAAAAAAACAAAAAAAATGTCGGAATGCTTGATGGAATTATGCTCAATATCATACACAGCAGACTATGATATTAAAGAAAGCAAGTTAACCGGAGCCACTAGAAATACGTAAAAACATCATAAAAGCATGATTTAAACAGAATACTTACCCCTTGGGCCTCTGGTTGGGAATGGACGGTATGGGAACGGCCGATACGGTGGATATGGGTAACTGCCAAGCCTTGGGTACGGTCTGTACTGGTTTCTACCGTATGGGTAGCGGTAAGTTGGATAGCTTCCTAGAGCAGGCAAAGCGAAGATGCAGATTACTGCGGTAAGAAGAGTTACAGACGTCATGGTTGGATATCTGATCACCTGATTGATTCTCTCAGAAGCTGATAACTAAACACAGAAGAGCTCGATTCGAACTGATGACGTTGTGATAATGTGTAGCTACTTTTATAGGAATCGCACCAAGGCTATCCAAGTATTGCCGTAAAAAAGAAATGAACATTAATATCATTATAGTAAAAACTAGTACAAACTTTTTTTGCCGAGTTGGCTTTATAATTTACACCTGCCAGACTTGTGCTCTGTTTTTGCCTTGTGTAATATTGTGGTTCGTTCAGACGTTAATAAATTAATGGATAAGCGGGCACGGATCACTGGTGGTAAAAACTGTAAACTTTTATATGTCTGTATGTTTGAATTATTAAAAAAATACATCTATCTGTGGGTTTATGACACTTGAGCGTAACATTAAATTTACAAATTATTAATCACTCATCCATCAAGGACATTATTTATTTTCCATATCAGATCTCTGTCATGTTAAATAAAGCGTTTAATTATATCACGAACGGTTGTAAAGAAAAGGGCCGGATGCCACTGTCAAAGTTCCGTTATCCATATGATATTTATAATACAAAGTGATGGATTTAGCAAGTCAAAGCATTTACCAATTAAGACACTGTTTACCAGAAATTAATTTATGATTTTGATATCCACTATTGGTTTAATTTATTACGATTTACACATTATCCCTGATTCATAGCTTGAAAGGTTTTCAGATATTATAACTAAGAATCTATTTTGCTATATATTAATTATTTTTACTTCATGATCAAGGTCATCAGCTCTGTTGTAGGATTGTAGCGGATTTGCTCATCTTAAACAAAACGGTAAATTATATGTTAATAAATATTACATAGGAAATGTATTGAAAATTCAGTTCCCATGTGTAGAGATTTGTGTGTTTACCCCTCATCCATAGAGTCGTAAACTTACCTTAGGCGGAATCGGTTTTAATTGTTTGTCTCTGAGATAAGCTCATATAAATGTATTTAAATCTCTAGGATCTCCTTTGGTTCTAAGCTGTTATTTTTTTTATTAAGTATGTCATTTTTAATGTCCGCAAAATCTATATGCACGCCTATCGCGGATTCGTTGAATACTGTGTTGTTTTACAAAGAATGTCGACTGAAAGGAGTGGAAAGAGTATATAAACGGTTTATAAGAAATCATATACATATCATTTAACTTTATACCCTATATATCGACCAATCCTCTGATTTAGGTTATATCTGGGATCTAATAGGTAAAATTTATATTTTAGGCCCCAGGTTCCATGAAGCATCTGCCATCAACACATGTCTGCCACAGAGTTCCTTTTTTGGGCCACCTCTTTACTTTTTATAAATCCACGCTATCAGACAGGGGCGAGAATGAAACATTGTTTTATAAAAATGGCACTTATCATATGAAGCCGATATCCATGAAGCCGAACAGAAGCTGACAAAATAGTATACTACACCATCTTCTTGGGCCAGTTAACTAACTACTTCTTTTAGCGACACAATTCAGATTTAATAAAGGCTAATCAGTTCTGACCGCAACCAAACCATTCCTTTTTGGGTTTGTATTAGTGGCGGTTTACGTTTGGAGTAGACCACTGTCGGATAAGTGGAATTGTCAATTTGATGGATGGACGGATGGATGGATGGACATACCGACAGACCGGACAGATAGACACTATTCTGTAATGATCAGTTTTGATTCGTTTGTTTAAAGTAATCCTATAGCTTGTAAGCACATAGATAACAATAATACATATATACATGCTGAAAAGTAGTCTATGCTCTCAGTTCAATGGTACTTTCCATACACTTACATTTTCTGTTGAAAGGAGTTGTAACAATTTAAATGCAGAAAGCTTCTTACGAAAGTATTTATTAATATACAGAACCCTGTAACGCTTGACAGCCTATTTGCACCAACAATTAACCTGATCATATCTACCTAATTGTACAGCCAATCCTATGGGCAGAGATTCGGTACAATGTTAACATTCTATGACAGTTACTTAATACAGGTTTTCCGGGTAAAACTGAAAGGAAAATGAATCAATTAAGTGTCTGTAAATAAAATATGTTTACACAGATTCGATTTGTGAGCGAATGCTTGGTTAAACTGGGCTTCTAAACTCATATAGTACAAATATATAAAATATGGAACATTAGGTATCGACTGAGTTATGTTATATTTTCCCAGACCTGTATTATCAATTCTTTACGTGGCATTTAGAAGTAGGAAGTTCATATAACACGAAAAGACTTGGTATGGGTTGTTTAAACCACCCAGTGATTTCGGGAGCTACATCGTGTGACTCACTCATATGCATCATGGTCGACAACCGGACTCGATACCGTGAACGGTACATTGAAGTAAGATTAGCAATACGTGTACGCCCCGGCCGCGGGTGACTTGGTATGGATAAGTGATTGATACACTGTATGGGTGGTCCAGTTTAACTGCTCGTTGAAATATCATATTTTTTTTAATTTGCCCTGTATTAAGAGTTAGTTCGGCGATTTGCAGCAAACCATTTTACATTTTCCAGCTCATGTGACAGTTATAACAGCATTATAAATGTTGCCTGATGAGCATATCAAGCTGGTATCGTTTGCGAAAGAATTGAACCATGTAGTCTTCAAAACTTTGAAAGATCGTTTATATAGACTAAAAAAAAAATTGGTCCAAGGGCACGCCGTATTATATTGTTTCTGGTTGAGAGGGAAAATTATTATAAGCTACTCGTTGCATTCTATTTGATTGATTATCTTTTAACCATGAGTTTGATTTTTCGCAAAAGCCATAATTCTTTTACTAGAATTTAATGGTTTACTGCTTCGAAAGCCTTTGAAAGTTTCAAAAAGGCAACTATAATTGACAATTTATTTTCTTTAGTATATATTATTTTCTTCAAATAATTTGCTAGCTGCATATGTTGTAGAGTGATTGGATCTAATTCCAAATTTGTTGAGATCTGAAATTACAGTCTTTTCAACTTGTAGAAGAATATTTATTACATCAATTCGCTTTTTAATGTTTCCTAGCAAATCCTGCATTGTTTACAAATACCTGCATTAGAAGAGTTCTATTCCAAAACGCGTTAAACACCAAATTAACAAAAATCAAGTTACCGCCACAGAACAACGAGACATAAAGCCGCGCTCAACATGTCGTATTCTTTTCTTTACAAAACGATGCATCCTCTTATTTCAGATGGGTCTTTAACTGCGTTCATTGCAAAAAGCGTTAAGCACCCGACCTTGTTCATTGCAAAACGAGATTTCAATATTTTTGTACAAATATTAGAATACATGAACATAAAGCATTAGGCCAGAAAACGGAGAAAATTACGAACATTTACATCGGTAAATAAAAAAAGCTGTTTTTAGCAAATTAATGGATTGGAAATGGATTTAACGCGTTTTGGAACAGAGCTCTTCTTTTCCTTCCGATTATCCACCTGGAGTCGTTGTCAACATTTGTCCTCTAGATTCCTTTACCTCAAATAAATTGTTAGGATTGATCGATCAAATAGAAACCTTCAACAGACTTGAAAGAAGGAACAACTAATCCTTAAATATCTCGAATAAAGGTAGTAAGCTCATTAAAATGGAACTACGGTAATTTTTCTTCTGAAACCGAACAAGGTATAACAGTATGTTCACTAACCCCGTTAACTGATCGATACAGAGGATTGAAAATTCATTGATCAGTCTGTGAATCCTCCTTGTTGGTTAATCTTTCTGACGGCTCACTGACGACGATGTGGACCTCAGATCACACAATTAGTCCGACTGTTGTTATTTAACTCGGTTCGAGTCCGTCTGTGTATGAGTGAGTCACACGATGTGTCTCCGGCAATTACAGTTTAGTTTTTAAGAGATTTTACGCTTGAATGCGACAATAAATCCCAAACAAATAAACAATAAATTCATTACATCATATTATGAATAAATATATTATTCTTATATAACATTATATATATATATACTCTTCCAAAAACAAAACGCAACTTCACAAACAAAATTTAAAACATGAATTCTTCCAAACATTTGCGTGATTGAGACTTGACAACATGTTCATGTTATCATGTAAATGTTCGATAATTGAATTTAAGCACCTCATAGTGGCTGTGGATTTGTGGATCAGTCTTTGTGTAACGCTACACGAAAAAGGCGTAGGAAAAATTTAGGGCAGATGCACCTGCGAATCATTAACCGAGTTTAATGGGTATAACAGGCAGATGGCCGTTCAGTTGAATTCAGTTGTTAAATTGTTTATCCAACCTGCTACGATATGCCAAGACTGGACGCAGTTACCCAGAACGTTGTCATTGGTCGTCTACTGGCCGGTGAATCACAGAATGCAGTCGCTAGACTTTATCATGTCCAACGGAGCAAGATTTCCAGGCTCTCACAACGGTACAAGCTATCTGGTTCAACAGGTGACCGTCAATGTTCTGGTCGACCTAGGGTCATAACCACAGCCCAATATCGCTACATTCGGTTGCTTCATCTGAGAAACCGGACCATAATAGCAACAGAAACCGCATCAAATGTCTCACCCTCAAAACGGCTCACGAGCCAGATGCCCTTACTTTGGCGTAGTACTGAGACAACAGCATCGACGTGCAAGGGTCCGATGCTGCAACAGATTAAGGGACTGGAACCTGCGAAACTGGAGGCGAGTCTGGTTTAGCGAGGAATCCATATTCAAGCTCCAGAGAACAGATGGTCGTGCACGTTTCTACAGACGCCGGAATGACAGGTTCGCAAGGAACTGGTGAGAAGTGCAAAGGTTCGATGGTGCAACAGATTAGGGACTGGAACCTGCAAAACTGGAGGCGAGTCTGGATTAGCTAGGAATCCATATACAAGCTCCAGAGAAGAGATGGTCGTGTACGTGTCTACAAACGCCGGAATGAGAGGTTCGCAAGGAACTGGCGGCCTTGAAGTCGACAATTTCGGCGGAGGAAGCGTGGTGATGTGGGGTGTCATATCTTGCGCCCGAAAAACTCAACTGGTGCACATCCATGGCAACATTAACGCTGCTCGATACAGATATGAGGTTTTGACTCCACACATGCTTCGCATAATGGACCTCAGTAGAGAAGTGTTTCAGCACTACAACGCTCGGTCGCACACAGCTCGTGCTACTGTTGAGTTTTCTAAATAACCAGAACGTCACAGTGTTGCCCTGGCCGTCCAAATCACGAGATTTTAACGCTATAGAACATTTGTGGGATGATTTGGATAGACGCGTGCGCAGTCGATATCCAGCGCCGCAAAATCTGCAAGAACTGCAGCATGCTCTTGAGCAAGAATGGAGGAGAATTCCGCAAAAGCGTATTTGTCGATTGGTCATGTCTATGCTGAGACGGTCAGTGCTGTGTTACAGGTTAATGGTGGTCACAACAGATATTGGCTTTGCATTGACGTCATTTGAGCGCTATGTGATAAATGTGGACATTTCCATTTTGAACAACCAGTCTGCTTAATTTCAATGTAATGTGATGTTGAATGATGTTGAAAATTCTTATTTAGATGAAAAAAAATAAAGTTGGCTTTCTTTTTGGGAGAGTATACCTACTCCGCCTTTTACTGTGCAATTGCATTTTAGCTCCATTTTAACTGATTGAATTACTAACAAAGAAAACATTTCTTTTTGCAGATGGCTATCAAAATACCATCATCGTTTTCGGAATGCATCGGCAAATGTCGGCAGTCCCGGAAACTGGTTCTCGTCATCGTATTCATAGCACTCTTCCTAGATAACATGCTGCTAACTACTGTGGGTAAGTAAAGGCTAATTAATGGTAATTAAATGTCTAATACATATTGCGAGTTGCTCTGGTGAGAAAATAGCTTGGCGCATCTTTATGCTGCTGGATTCTCAACAATGAATTTCAAGAAAAAAATTCTAAAGCGTGTGTGTCTTACGTTGAAGGTAATTACCACCACGAACCAAATCCGTACTTGATGTCAAGTTAATAACGTCAAACATAAGCTCAACATGCTTCATAAGACTTGGTCCCGAAATCATTGTAATTAAGATAGTTGATATTGGGGTGCGGATATTCCACTGATTTTCTGCCTTACTTAAAAGTGAAGCAGACTTCGACTTTTAAATAACAATTGAATAATAATAAACATAAAAGCACACTTCGCTCAGGTAACTTGCCATTCCGGAAACGGTGCGCATCATGAATAACGGAGGCAGTTGTAGGAATTTTCTTACGAGGAAAACAATCTAACTATGATAGATCATCAGTTTATTCAGAACATTGTTCTGAACTGATTTACACGACTACTCAGCCAATGCCCTACTATTGATATTACGTCACCGTATGTTAAAGTCAAATGCTACGCAAAGTAACAAGTTACACAATACCATACATTCGAGAAAGCAACCTAATGATGCTATGAAGTTATTTGTATACACCGTTAATGACTTGGAGGAGTGCGTGTTTGAATACTCGTAATAGCTTTGTTCAGCTCGCGTCATAACAGGATGTTACAGACTCCCGTGAGTGCAGGAGCCAGATTATGTCTACTAGGATATACCTGAACGTACTATGCTAGTCACGTAAGGCTTTGCATCTAGAACAAAAGGTCAACAGAAAACTTGGCATGATTATTGTTCGATTACTGCTCATCTTACCATGTTCATAAAATTTGGAGAGAGAGAAACAATTGCATCTGTTCAGTTCCGTTTATAATCATGTCAGTAAAGTACAATAATATTTTTGAAATCAGCTTTTCGGGATTATTTGTCTAGCCTTGATTTTTGTTCAAATGTGGTTAAAAATTAAAGTACAATACTTTACATCTTCTGGTTGTACATAAGTATAACATTTTAAAATTTCTTGATGTAATTTAAAGCAATCACTAGGGGTGGAGCAATATTACGGCGACGCGTTTGTATGATTCGACCTTTTCAGAAGTCTTTACGTTCACGGAGAAATATACATGTGTCCGTGTGGAGTTTGGTTAAAGCCAAATTCCAAGCCTGCTTACCGTAATGGACGGTTTGATATTGTTATGTACCAAAGCCATTTACATCGATACAACTAAGCAGGTATTAATAGATAGCCTGTCAATTAGTCGAGCAATATCGTAAATCATTCAGGAACAAAGTCTGGACCTAGTGACATTTTCAGCGAAAAGTAACTCTCTCTAATCACGGAATTGATACTATAATTAGAGCCATTTGATTCATAGCTACATTCATGTTAAAAGTGCCTTGGAACAGATTCATTAGGCCGGTCGAAGCATACTATGTATTTAGTAATAGCACCGGGGATTACTACAAGTTCAGCTTGTCCTGAATGCCTAGGAACTTGATTCCCTTAAACAGAGCAAACTATATCGTTTATGTTTCGTCTATAACCATGTAGGCTAATTACAATAGTTGAATAAGGTGGTAAAACGTGTTGAGACAAATGTTACCATGCTGCACTTAATTCTCTCTATTACTCCATCGCTCAATTGTAAAACAAAGTTACATTTACGATATGCATATAAATTAAACAGTGACTGTACGTGGTATACTAAATAATTCGATGCGATTTGGTTGTTTCACTTTCTTCAAGATTGATTGATTGGTGTTTTACGCCGTGCTTAAGGATATTTCAGTTATATGCATCGGTGTATTCCGACAATAATTGACACTAGTACAACCAAGATGTGAAGCATTTCAATAATGTTGGAAAGTTAAATTTCCTCCGGTTCTAAGTAAAGACAGCATTGTCACTCCTTTCATCAAGAAGAGATGATACTATAGCTTCTAGCTATCGATGTTCGCTCTGTGTTATATCCCTGTAGAACTCTCTAGGCTTCAATACTGCGAATCGAAATACATGGGATTTTTTTTTTTGGGAATCGAGAGATAGCAATATTCTGTTTCTCATTCATGTCAGTCATGCCTTTCACTCCCAGCTGTATCGAGGCGTCAAATTTGTACATTTTTTGTCGATCCCGGAGCTTCGTGTCTGTATTCCAAACCTCCCAATAGATCTGACAAAAAGGCTGGAAGCGGAAATATAATGACTTCAAACGTATATTTCATCTGCTTCTGGAAGGTTGAAATACGTGGACAAAGGTTACTACGCTATTACTATGAGCAGTTTTTTCTTCAATCAGGATAGATGTTGTGACAGAGAGCCTGCAGTATCCCGATCAACATTTCCATTCTTAACAACAGATTATGCAACCATGTACATTTTATGATTGTAGTTAGCATCTCAGCAACACTTTGTTTTAGTGTGGCATAAAATACAAGGGTCCAGCTGCCATTAAGATTTTACTTAATTACTTAATTAATTCTATTAAACGTATCAGCATAAGCTTTTACAAACCTTTCCTATTTCTCTCAGCACCCTGCTTTGGTCAAATGGTATAGTGTTAAATTGCCCCACTGGTAGATTTTCGTGTTGTGGGTCGGACGGTTTAAAATAATTGAATATTCTACAGTTCAGTGGGCACCTGTCGTACAGCAATAAGGTATCGCGCGACACATTTATTCATTTTTTACTATTGGCGCAAAAAAAATAGTGTGGCATTTTATTGTTCTGCGACATTTTGTGAAAGTGGTCCTTCTGTTGGAGACCCCTGTTGAGGTACTCATAATGACAGTCGCTATAAGCCGTGGAATAAACCAGGCCCTCTAATTTGTATAAACCAGTCTAACCCGAACCGAAATACCTTAATTGTTTTATTATGAGTTTAAGACCGTGAGTTATCAAAACATAGGATATACTGGCAAAGTCATATTATGTTTGTTAAGTTGAATCTTGTATGTTGAGTTAAAAGAATAATGTGTCAAAAAGAAAATTTCCACAAGTAGTATATACGGTTGGACGTTAAATCAACGGGTACGTGATTCGGGTGTATGGCTATCCTTCTTCGGTGTTCACACAAGATGGCTTTGGCAACTAAGCGGTGGTTTTTACGAGGTTTCCTTCCGGTTTTCCACCGTAAGTATGCAAGGTATAGTGCGAAGCGGACAATATGTCATCATATAAGTGAAATACCCTTGAGTACGACGTTAAATCCCAATCAAACAAATAAACCAAACCGCTCACTGGGTCGTGCCCCATTGTCGACCCCTGATATTTGAGTGTGTTACACAAGATGGTCATGGCAACCACGAGGTGCATTTTACGTAGTTTATTTTCATTTTGCCAACGCATTAAGAGACAACAGAACAACAGGTGGTAAATTCGTCGTCATAAAGGTGAACTACGCTTGATTACGACATAACCACAATGAAACAAATGAACAAGGTTGATATATTTTAATAACAAGTGAATGTTTCTCATACCGTTCAACGTCAGATAATGCAGGGATGGAGTTTTATCATTTTGTGAAGAAATTTATTGAATGTATGACGTCAACTCACTGCACCTGTCAGCATCAAATACGTGAGAAATACGTTTAACATAATATGAGGAGATCAAAGCCAAATCCGATATTATAGTCGTTGGATTCTCGGTTAGAATTCGTCACACGGTACAGTTATATCAATACTGATAACAAATTGTGTCTAAAGGAAGGACATTCTTTGAACCGATGAAATAAATTCGTTGAGCTTCTCCCGTCCAAACATTGTCTGTAAATTCTGACACTTAACTAAACAAGCACATGAAACGTTTCACGGACATGTAGCTCTCACTGAAGTGTAGGTCTACTCAGCCTTATACAATCCGTCTACGCGATTCACATACGTTTGTACAACACTGTGTTCATTACTACTCTGCAACAGTACCTGGTGTGCCAATGATTGTGATGATTTAAACATTTGTTATGGTACATATTCTCAACACGAAAGGGTGTGTTGGGTATATGTAACATTCCTTAACCTTCCTAGGCATTACGACCAAAACAAAATCACTGAACCAAGCAAATGTATTTTGTTAATTTTAAAAGCAGTATTAAATTAAGCTCCATTTTAGGGCATTTGAGGCCTTGATAAGTAGTAGATTCATAATAAATACAGACAACCAGTTTTTTTCGTCCGTGTATTGGAACCCTTCTTGTTACATTCAGATAGCAATCGTTGTGGTGTTTTTGAATGGGCCACGTGTTACCATAAATACCCGACTGTTCCAAGTAATTGTTAGAAGTTCACAAAAGTTTATGAAACACGGATTTGAAGTAATTCTGCAATGCTGGACAAGGCGTTTAAATGTCAGAATTGATGTAGTATAACGGAAAGGGTCAATGAAACTTGCAAAGCGGAAGTCCACAAATCACAAAAACTCCTAAACAATTAATTAAACAAATTATTCAGAAAAACGTGTAAATAATATCATTAGAAGTAATAGAACCGATCAGTTTTAACCATTGCGCACACATTGACCCTCGGGTAAACCTATTTGGACATGCTGATGATCGATGAAAACGTGCGGATTTTCGGGAACATCTGTCCTTGCTTGGGATCTATTCATTGTTCTAATGGGCGCCCTATCACACATACGTTCTGCACTCTCGATTCCAGGCAGTCACACATGAAATAAAACGATATTAGTGCTGTAACAGTACTAACGTGCCAACATTTCCTGGTATGTTATACTGCATTGTTCCAATGATCCTTTAATTCTTTGTTCCAATGATCCTTTTAATTCTTTGTACAAATGATCCTTTTAATTCTCTGTAAAATTCCGTTCTAGAAGCGAATGATTAAGAGAAAAATATCAGCTGTTTAGAATAGTAAAAAATGCAACACATCATCCGATTTGATGTTTGAATGTGACTCAATATATCAATTCATATTGTCCACTTGAGCATTTCTATAACTGTATTAGTATTTATACAATTCTTTTTAGGTTGGTGTTGAACAACGTGTTTATTGTGAGACGAGTTTACACAGCGATCTGTGATGGTTCATGATTTTAATTTCTGAACATGTTTGCACCATCCCTAGACCTTATTTTTATTCATTAAAAATGAAAAAGGGGGTGTATTCCAAAAAGATGGCATGATTGTTGGCAAGACGACTGGGTGCAATAAGCCATGCTCAATTCAGGAAGAAGAAATCTCGCAACATGTCGAATGTGCTGAGTTTAAAGCAATATAAAAGGCGCAAAGCGCTTACTAAAGGCAGTCATATAGTAACAGTAAGAATCCTGTATCTAAGACGTTTGAATATAAAATTGGTGCCGTGGGGGTACTTTTGTTATCATGTTCACAATGACCTTGGCAATGGATGGGTTACTGACATGTGGGCTTTATTCGTGGCTTTAAATCTTGACCAATCCATCGTTTTCTCTGCGATAACATCCTTGTTTTATAATTCTTTCCCATATTCCAATAATTGTATCAAAGACAAAATGACTTCATGATGTTGAATTTGAGATAAATTACTTAAACGAAACCTTGCTCAGGACAATAAGTATAAAATTAGACGTTGAAGGAGATATTCGTTAATGGCAACTTAGACAATACGTTCTATAGACAGCCATTAAGTGTTCTGAGAGTTAAACGGTTAACGGTCTATTTCCGCATCGAAATGTCTTTCACTTGGAGCTCCCTGATTCGTGACAAAAAACAATTCCGAATAGACAAGGGTTATATTGCCGGAAGCGCAATCTTATAAAGAGTCTAATGTCGCTGAACTATATGCCGTAAAATAACGACAGCTCTTAGGATTTCTGACCATTAAACACATTGCCAACGAACTTCAATACTCACCCATTAAATTCCTAATCTCCGAGGTTTCACTATAAAATACAGTCTGCTACGCGATTGTAGACTATCTATACCTAATATTGCTGTTCTACCCTTTATCACCTTTACATTTTCCAAAATACGTTCTGAATAATCTGAAATAGATCAACGTGCTTGGGATTAACCCTAATTCAGTCAATCATTTGCTCATTGGTCGATATTCCTTATCCTGAATATAAAATGTGTGTGGGTTAAACCCACATCATTTTTGTTTTTGCTTCAGACAAACTAATGAAAATATCCGATGGCCGTCTCGGAGGCCATAAAAGAACCATTAAATAGAAAGATATTCTGAAGACAAATACTATCGCATTCGACTTTCGAAAGATTATAATCTTTAATGTGAATCTAGTCGACATTTATAGACAGTTTTCACATGGGCATAGTGGCTGTCACTGGTGAAATGAAAATGAGGCTGAATAGTCAGGCATTTTTAGTACCGGAAGTGAGATCGAACAAAGGGTTTGATGTTGCTGAACCGTATGTCGTAAAATAGTGGCACTCCGAGGTTTCTAATCCATTAAACTCTTTCCTAAAGCAATTCACATACTCACAGTAAAAGTCGCTAACCTACAGTATTTGATGTAAAATCGATGCACGGTATCCCTCTACGGTGCCAGACTTTTGTATAACAAATATATGATCGAATGGTATCAAGATTAAACTGTACAGGGAGTCGTTCGGTGGCGCCGACAGAAAAAGAATAAGGATTTAAATCGTCTTTTATGTATATATGTACATGTATTCATGATTAAAAGAATATTAAGACACCTTGCTATATGAAGGTTAATTAAAAGCAAGTAAAGTAAAATAACGAAAATGTTGTTAATCTTCACTTTCCAAAAGACACAAAATTATTCATTAAAAGCATACCGCAAACCGCAAGTAATCTGTTATAGCAGTCGTTTCCCAAGATCTGGTTGTTAACTCGATTTTTACAATGTATTTTATGTTTGAACGGGGTTAAGCGCCGTGCCGTACTTAAGGTTATTTAAGTCGCATAGCGGCGTCATCGTAGAAGATGGGGGGGGGGG
>JAVFBW010129732.1:0-13918 GCA_034783835.1 Mopalia ciliata
CACCCTGTGTTATAAATGCTGCTGCACTACATTCCTTCTGCACCATTAAAATATGTACTCATATGTAAATTGTTGTTATGTTCTTTGTGATAAATCTTGACGAATATTCTTCCATTTAAAGAATAAACTGGAACAAAATTAACTTCGTTCGACAAACTAACTTGACATTTTACAAAATGACTGATTAAAACAAATTATATTTTGAGTTGAACTGTATTAACATCACACGGGATCTACTCCGTCAAACAGTTGCGTAAGAAATAAAAGAACTTCGGTCATGTTGTATACAACACTTATGCACATTACAGATGAGTCTTTCTCGAAGCAATTTCATATCCTTGGAAAACATTTAATCGAAAACCGCTTTAAGCAAAGATACAGCAGGAAAGCCTCATCGATCTGTCGGAGTAGGCGTGTTAGTAGAACAACCCGGGATCATTACCCACCCTGTATGCCGACATTGTTAATATCTTTGTTTAAATATATATCTATGCTTGGATGGTTGGTCTTATTCCGTTTTAATATTACAATTCCACACGTCGTATTTATTTCTTCCTCTGTTTCCTTAGCAACCGTTAAATTTTCCTGTCAGCCAATGAAGATATAGATGAAAACTTTAGCAGTCTGCAACCCTCTAAAACACTATAGTTCTGGTGTTTTGGGGTTTAGCGCCGTCCTTAATGTTACGACACCTACATGACGGCTGACCAACCCAATGGATGAAGGAAACCATCCAGGACGAAACAAATAACTAATAGAGGCGAAATGCAGGAAAAGTCAAACGACGTCATCCATTGACATCACAACAACTGTTCCGAGTATATTTCTCCCTTTCTTCTTGTATCAAAGGACCGTATAGTAAAAGACCCTTCACAGAGAAAATAATTCTCCCAGTTCTGAGAAGAAAACTTACAATTCAATAGGCCAATGTACAAGCTGATGAACGGATAATACCAATGAAACAAATCTATCGAAGAATGATAGAAAGGCATCAGCATATTCTACAGGTTTTAACAGCAGTGCTCTTTTCGCATTTCTACTTTAGATGCAAACTTCTGTTGGGTTCCACACAGAAATGTCTGTATCCGGTAACAACCGCCAAGGGTCTTATTTCAAAATGACCATCAATAAAACTCCAGAGGTCCTATTCCGGTCTCTTTATAGAGATTTATTGACTTCACTGTGGAATCCACGGAATTGGGTTTTTTCGTGAACAGTGATCGTGCAATGTGTTTTGTGAAAGCAAGTATGTGAAAGCCGAAATGTGTACTAGTGTTTAGTTGTTGACGTCAATTACCTCGTGATATATAGGTAGAATCTTTGTTAAGAAAACGGCAGACCGTTATAGTGACCCACCGTTTGGCGTATTCACTCGTTTTCGATCTGTCTTCAGCCATTATCAATATTATATAATCAAAAATGATGATTAACGAACGTTGTTCTGAATTAATTAAACAAATTGCAACGAAGCCGACTTTTGTCAAAAATATGTTACAGCCGTAGGTGTCAAATAATTGATGAACATAATAAATCAACAACAAAAAAGTAAACAGAGAATTGACTTAATAATTGAATTAATCAGTTAAATACATACCGTTGAATTCAAATAAGTATTCAACTAGAATTTTTTCAAAATAATATGTCGAAGAATGTGTCAATAATAAATCGGTTAGTGTAATAGCTTTTCAGAGGAAACCCAAATCTTCGGATAATTACTTAGAGCTACACTTTCTTTAATGGAATATGAACGCTCCCAGCAAGAAGTAAACATAATGGTTTGATTGTTAATCTAACCACGCTATATCCATTACGTCGTGTTTATAGGCGAAGCGCTGAAACCACTTAATATAAATAACAAGAGATTAAAACAAAACACTAAACTCCCCCGATGCTGTGATCAGGCGGGTGTTGAGGGCATTTCTAACACGGACAATGAAGATAAACAAACCTTAATCAAGGGAATCCCTCAAAGAAAACATTGATTAATTACTGTGAAAATATGACAGTTTAGGATAATATGATACCAAGTATCTCTGAGATGGGCAGACTATACATTGATTTAACGAAACAGATATGGCCATATGGTGACGTATTATTGTGACCGAATCTTGTGTCCCAATATGCCACAGCCGGTCCTTTATTGACAACTGAATTAAAGTTTGCAATTCACCAGCTTGAATTAAGATTTACGTTTTTCCTTTATTTGGACTGCACGTTAGAACATTTTAACGGAAAAGGGAATACTCGACAAATCCCCCACGAAATAGCCTCAATGGTTTTTCAGTATCATTTTGTTTTTATTTTAGATAAGCCATTGATAATATTTCAACAAGCACCGTAAGAACTTTACTAAAATCCCGTAGAATTTGTTTCGTGTAAAATATCTACACAACAATATACCTAAACCGAACGTTAGGGTAATGTTAATGTAAAGTAGTTTAAACTAGGATAGCTTTTCAACCAGTCTGGATTTGAACTCACGACCTGATATTAAAATGAGACAATCGGCATGTGACAGATCTGCCTCAAGGCAATATGTGCCTACTTGTTTATTTAATTGTGTTATCCATTTGGCAATTCCATGACGCAGTAGGTTCCTTGGCTTAAAGAAATTCAGTTTTTCGCCAAGCGAATAGTCAATTCCTAAAGCAATTTTTATTATTATGTAAATTTTCTCATAAAAAATAAAGCATGGACGGCATATTGGTTCACCAAGCTAATTCTTGACTTGGAGCAGGCTATTAGCTAGGCGGCATGCCTGTCTTGCTAATTTGTTGTCAACTTGTGTAAATCTATACCCCTGTCCACTACACAAATATTTGAATATGTGGTATGCATCGAATCAACATCTACATTCCAGGTATTAAAAACTGAAATAAACCAACTCAAATGCTGAACATTACGGAGGTCTAAACCCACTTCTATTTATATAATGACTTCACTTGCCATCTCTGTTTCCTGACGTTTTCCATTACCCAGACCCTGAACCGCTCTCCATTGCACTGGTTAAACGGACTTCTCTTACGCCCGTATATTCGGAAAAAGAATTTAAGAGGCTTAAATATAATATTAAAAATTATTTTTTTATATGATTTTTTGTGTCTGTTTAGAAACTGGATATTAACAGTATTTTCGCTATAATGGGATAACGCTTTCTTCGTTTGAACAGATTCTAGTTTAGAAAATTATACAGGCTGAAAGCCGTCCGGGAATCGAACCCCAGATCGACCCACAGAGGTGGCCGAATCAAATCAAATGCCGGCTACTTAAAACACTCAGGCTCCCGACTTGTACAAATATAGAACGTAAATGTGTTGAAAGCATTGTCACTCTCCTATCACATAGGTAGTGAACGTCCACTACCTTGATTCCAGCTGACTAACCGTCTATTGCAGTAGACGAGATGGGTCACGATGTTGTATTCCACTCACACAGATCTGTATCCACCAACAACCACGGAGGGTTTGATATCAAAATTGCCATCAATAAAACTCAAGAGAATAAACGCAGACAGCTACACGCCTCTTCAAGTCTTTTGATGGAGAGGTGTATTGACTATACTGTGAGAATATAGAATGGGCTGAATTGTAAACAGTAAAGGTATAGGGGAGAGTTGCTCGAAGCGCTGTCTTATTAAATCCGCAATAAGATGACGTCACGTCATTTTGAAGGTCAATCTCTAATCCACTTTTAGCGATTCAATCTGCTGAAATCGAATTATCGTATTTCGAGAAACTGGGAACTGTGTGATAGAAAAATGCGGTGTATAAAAGCGAAAATTTATTGCTGGTTTGTCGTGCCGAAGTCAGTCAAGTAAGAATGTTACAGTCGACTTCAGAATAGATATTACAAAAACTAAAAAAAACGTATTTAAGATTTCCGTCTTTGCCTCAAACCACGGCAGTATAAACATTTGCCGATTATATTTCGATATCCCTTTCATTTTAACAACTTGTAACATTTCATACTTTACAAATCAACATGATTAGAGGTGATGATTTATGTTTGAGTGATTAGAGTTTAACGACCTACGCAATGTTTTTTTCAGTCAAATGGCTGAAATTAAATTAGATTTTCTTCATTTTGTTCTCAACACCCACCAGAAGAAAAACATTCTGTCTAATTGGTTACATGCACAAGGAGAAAATACAGATCAACATCAAGGGTAAGAGACAAGACAGATAAGCTGGTGACTTGTATTGAGCATATAGAGCTATATCCCCCTTTCCTGCGTCACCCGTCTTTTTTGAGCAGTGTTGTTGGAACAATTCTATTTACATGTATTACCAGCTGTAGCATAGACCTTTTTTCAGAGTAATACAGTGCCTAGGAATTTTTATATATCTGTTATAATGTTTATCAAGAAGTCAATAAAGAATGTAAAAAATATACCCGTTTAAAACAAATACCACAAAACTAACTGGAAACAAATAGAATAACTCAATCAGCTCCAGACCACTCCATTGAACGACTTGACATTTCATTGAAAAACAAGTTACCGGAGGTCTAAGAAGGGGTAAGTGGATATTTAAGCTGTATGCTGGAGTTCTGTTCTCTGTGATAAATCTTGTCGAATATTCTTCCATTCAAAGAAAAACTGCACATAATTAACATCGGTCGAAAAACTAACTTGACATTTTACAAAATGACTGATTGAAACAAATTATATTTTGAGTTGAACTGTATTAACATCTGACGGGATCTACTCCGTCAAACAGTTGCGTAAGAAATAAGGACCTATTCTGCCTGCATTCATGTTTTATACAACCCCTATACACATTACAGATGAGTTTTTATCGAAGCAATTTCATTTCCTAAGAAAAGTTAAATCGAGAACCACTTTAAGAAAAGATATTTCAGGAAAGCTTCGTCGTTCTGTCGGACTAGGCGTATAACAGAGCGATTCGGGATCGTTACCCACCCTACATGCCGACATTGTTAATATCTTTGTTAAAGTATATATTTATGCTTGGATGGGTCGTTTGCAGAGGAGAATATCTGGCGAGGAAACATTTCATTGCTACTGAATAAGCAATTGTAATACAGAACTACAATGGCAGTTTGCACAGTGCCTCAAATTGATACACTTCTTTATCGGGTTTTATTTGTTTGTTTTTTTTCTTTTCCAAAGCATGGTGTATTGCCGTTAAGACATATTAAGTCAGCCAAGTAAAATGTTCAGACTGTTCAAAGAAGATGATATGTGATAAAGCGCCTACCTACATTACATTGTAATTATTTGCACACCATGGAAATAATCTTCTAAATTGACGTGTTGACCTAATATATTTGATTACTCTATGTGTCAAATACACACCGCCTCTTCCTCCCCCTCTCACCCCTAACCATTAACTCCACTCATCCCCAAAACTTCTATTTAACAAAGGGAACTTCATCCTGTGTTAGATGCCGTCAGCCAGGTTTAAGTTATATCTCTATTTTCTAATGAGCTATGTGGTATTTTATCTTGTGTAAAGTTAACAACACTCGTTCGCGCAACTGGTTCCTTATTTATTTATGAATTTAAATCTTAGTTAATCTTAAATCAATGTGCAGTCTTATTTTGGGGGCATTTCACAGGTAAAATGCATTACTTGTCGACTTAATGGAGCCACCTTTTGCTAGCAATATACATCAACTTATTATAGATTTGCCAAAGAAAACAAGAGAATCTGTAAAAGTGGCCCGCGAAATAGGTCGAAACACCAAACAGTTTGTGCAGTCGCTTACATTGCTTAAACTATTTCTTTGGCAAAACTCACAACATTTATAAGACATGAAAACAATCTACTCGTGCAAACGACAAAACAAGCCACAAGTTTTGGCGCTCAACTGTTTGATCAACTTATTTTATTTAAATACATTTATTTATTTAACTAGGATGGGCCACAGACAGGGACTACAAGGGCTTGTCATAGCTAAAAACAAAACCATTCAGAATATACTGAAGCATAAAGCTGTTAGAAATGGATTACATTCATTATTCACATTTCCAGCAATTTACTGCTGATGATTGTTGATGCAGTGTAGTCAATAAAGCCGTTCATCAAAAATGTGGAAAATTCTGAAGCAGTCGGGGTCTATTTGATAAGATATCTTCAGTTACATGCTGGGGGAGGGGGTGTCAATATTAAGTCTAGTGGTTGCTAGTTGATATTTAGCACACCCTGCGGGCGTTAGCTATAATTTACATTTAAATTAAGTTCACGGTTCAAAATGTTTTGTGATTGGAAAAACAACCATTCTGGAACCGCCAATCGCCATTTTAATGGCTATTTGTGATAAACTGAATGACCAGTTTGTGTTTAATATCGCGCTGAATGACATTTATCTGTTCATTAGTCTGTATAGAGGATGAGTATCATGTTATGCTTATAATTAAACTTAAAAATGCTTATCCTCTTAATACTATGCAGTCAAGAAATAATACTCGTGCTGAAAACTTCACGGGTATAAATACTCGAACTATCTGTGCCATGAAATTCAATTTGAAGATGATTATCATAGGAGTTACCTATAATACGGTGCTCACAGAGATAAGACACAGCCAGAAGCCAATCTGTGAACATGTGTACTTTGAGTAAGTCTCATTTGAAATATTTCTGATATGTCCAATTTTACATCAGCTTAACAGTTTAAGCATTTTATATTTAGCACCTGGTAGACTAGCATCTCTTCAGTTTTATTGGAATATGTAAACTGCCATAGTTTGCTTTCAACGATGGGTAATTTTCTTGTTAACGATTTAGCACTGCAAATGAGAAGCTCTAATGCACATGCCTGATATGAGAATTAATCGTTCGCCAACATCGCCACTGCGGATCTGTTTGAAAAGTCAGTATATTATAAAGGGGTAGGGAGTGCTGCCCTTTTCTCGCAGTTACTTGAACCGACGAACGGTAGAACTGAAACAAAAATTGGCGATATTTATAAATCATCCAAAAGTATGTATTTTCTAAATAGGTTGGCAGTGCTGCTCCTCTGTCAGAGTTTCTTTAGCTGGGAACGTATGTTGGATTCCACATCGAGACTGCTGTAACCTCCAACAGCCGCCAAGTGTCTGATTTCAAAACGGCCATCAATAAAACTCAAGGGGTTCTTTTCAAATAAACTCTGACAGTTACATGCCTTTTCAGTTCTCTTGATGAAGCGATGTATTGACTATACTCCACCAAGAATCGATGGAATCGCATCTGTTCTAAAACAGCGACCGTGTAATGTGTTTGTGAAACGCAGTATCTAAAAGCGAAAGTGTGGGAAGGTATTTAGTTGTTGAGATTAACGATGTCTGTATTGTTGTGGTCAGAACCTGTATGACAACATGTATAAGACGGCGCTTTGCTTTATTCACATGTTTTATTCACATGTTTTTCAATCAGTCTTCAGCTATTATAATCATTATATATATAAAAAAGAATTGATGAACCTAAAACAAAATTAATTTTTTGTACACCTCTAGTGTAACATAATCGGCGAACAAACGTAAATCAACTTTAGAAGGTAAATTGAGTTAATGGACCAAAATAGTTAACGCATAAGCAAATCGATGGAGAATAACTGGATTAATCGATGAAGAGATAAAGTTTTGAATTGGATTGAAGGTCCTAAAATAATTATAACCGCATAAATTGCCAATGATATGTAACATAGACTGGTTAGTGGGGCAGCTGTTCAGAATGAACCAAATCTAGCGACTATTGATTAGAACAACTCTTTTTATCGTGTTAAAATATTTTGATAAAACGAACAAAAGATTAAAACAAAACGCAAAACTCCCCAGATGTTGTGATAAGGTGCTTTTCGATCTCTTTTGTGACACGTATCCAGGTTATCCTTGCTTTAGTAGTGCTTGTCAAGGTAAACAGATGGACAAACTAATTTTTTAGTTTCAGAGGCAGAAATGGTCACATGAAGAGATATCTTAGTGGCAAAATCCAGTCAAGCAACATGCCACATCCAGTATGCTTGTTGGCAGCAAAAAAGAAAACGCTGATGAAATTGCTGTTTACCAAATAAGATTAACAAAGTTTCAGCATTTTTTTTTTTTTTTTTCAAAAAGATAGATTATTGGACAAAATCACCTCGAAATAGCCTCAAAGGTTCATAAAGAAATTTGAATAATTTTAGATAAATTATTTATCATATTCGAATAGTTTATCTTTTTTTACCGCTGGACAGATTTGAGAGTTTATCCGCGTACATATAAACTGCTATTCGTGACCGACATGATAAAGGAAGTGGAGAATCTAACTATCGATGAAGATACTTGAAAACGATCTCTGGAGTGAGAGAGAAACCTTGTATTCAATAAATAAAGAAGTTGTTATCCATACCAAGTCTTTCCATGTTAAATCCCATTGTGCTGTATCATTGTATCCGTAGAGTTACTACACTTAATATTTGATATAAAGCATTTTTACATTACCGGGATTATCTCTATATAATGGAGTTATGCTGTATAGTATGATCAACACAGTGAACATAAGTGTGAGCCATTATGAGCAATGCTCAGTGTTCCCATTGGAATAAGACTTTAAAAGAACAGATTGGCTCCTTGTTGCGCCTTAGCTCTGTAAGTGTGCAATACTTTAACTCAATCGCCATAAGGAGGAGTTATACCAAATTTATAAATTATTATGACCCATAAAGCTCAAATCACAAATATTTAATTTTGAATACTTTAGGATGAGATCATATGAATTTAAATTTCGATCAAAGATGAATAGGTTTTGAAACAACAGCTCCTTCTTCTAAAGATATACCAGATATGTGGGAGTCCTATTTTCATTTTCTGCCCCGGAAATCATCAGCAATCATTGAAAATGCGAACAATATAATCCATTTCTAACGGGATTTAAAAGTACTGTATATTAGGAATGGAATTATTTCTATCTAGAAATAAACCCTTGTGGACATTGACTGTGGCCCATCCTAGGTGACGATATATCAATTTTAGTTATATTTATTACATTAAATATGTGTATTAAGGTGAGACGTTCATAGAAGCTATACATAGAAAATAGGACTACCACATCCCCGGTATATCATAAACTTCACGATGGAAAACGAACTGCAGAACACCAAACCTTGTGTCTCGGTTTGTCTTGGGTGCACCAACATATTGTTCTCATGCCTTATCAATGTTTTGAATTTTGGAGAAGCAATAATTAAAGCTATGTGAGTGACTGAATTTATTTGTCACTCAGTGTCAATCATAGTATGTCATTAAGAATGCAATTACAAGTTGTCTGATATATGTCTTAACGGCAAGAAATCATGCTTGAGAAAAGCAAAATGCAAAACCAGGTAACCTGATAAAGAGGCCTATCAAATCTGAGGCACTTTGCAAATTGTCATTGTAGTGTCATATTACCATCACTAGTTCAGTAGCAGGAAAATCTGTGCAAACGACCAACCATCCAGGCATAGATGGCAATGTAGTGTGAAATGTTGGGGGGTCTGGGTTGTAACGACCTCGGCAGCTATACTTATTTCATCTTATTTTACGGTGATTTTAGTGAACTTTAGCTTGCTACAATTAAACCTTCAATTACTACTCAAATTCCGTCTTGTGTAGTCAATTTTCTGACTGGACACTCACAGGAGGCCATCTAAACAGATTAATGTGTTTTTCTACGCACCATTTGTATGTGGTTGAAGATCCAGTTTTACCTAATGATAAAAAGTGGTTGGTGCGATATTTATGACGAGGTGTATATATTTAAACAAAAACGTAAACAATGTCTAACTGTTTTGTGTGCATGGATCCCGGGTCGTTCTATTACAAGCCCAATCCGGCACAACGATAAGGCTATCATCTCAACGATTAAATAGGTTTTCTGTTTGTTTTTTTTTTTTTCAAGGAAATTTTTTCGTGAAAAACTACTGTGTAATTTGTTTCAGTGTTGTAATATAGAACATGTACTGTCTAAGACAGACTTTAATTTCTTACGCAACTGTTTTACTGACTAGATCTCCTTCAATGGTAAAACGGTCCAACTGCAAATAGATTTTTTTCAATCAATCATTTTATAAAATGTCAAGTAATTTATTCGACCGATGTTAATTCCGTGGAGTTTTTTTTTGTAAATAGAAGATTGTTTGACAAGATTTATCACAAAGAACAGAACTTCAGCATATACAGCTTAAATATCCTCTGACCCCTTTTAGACCTCCAGTAAATTGTTCTTCAATAAAATGTCAGGTCGTTTAATGGAGTGGTCTGGAGCTAATTGAGTTATTCTATTCTTTCCAGTTTGTTTCGTGGTATTTGTTTTAAACGGGTCTGTTTTTATACATTCTTTTTTGACTTCTTGATAAACACTGTATCAGATATGTAAAGATTCCTAGACACTATAATCAATCTGAAAAAGGATTATTTAGCAGCGGTTAATACATGCAAATAGAATTGTTACTACGACACTGCTTAAAAGGATGGGACACAGGGAGCTCTGTATGCTCCATCCAAGTCACTAGCTTATCTGTCTTGTCTCTTACCCTTGATCTTGATCTGCATAAGCTCGTAATGCTTGCACGTAAACAATTAGACATAATGTTTTTCTTCTTGTGGTGGTTGGGAACAAAATGAAGCAAATCTTATGTCCTTGATTTCTAATAAATAATTATTTCTGTTAACAACTTGTAAATAGCTTTCTGCTACAAAAACATCATTAAAAGCTCGAGTTATCGATTGGCGTTTTTATGGTTTGACAGCCGCTTATTTTGTTGAACTTCCCCACCATCGGCGGGATTGGAGTTAAGAAATGATGTGTTCATGGTGTCACAGCCGCTTTAACTTTCACACCAAAGGCATAATGCATTTAACAAATGGTGTGTTTAGGGTTTGACAGCCTACTTCGTAAACTTCCCCACCATCAGTAGGATTCGACTTCAGAGCTGATGTGTTTAGGGTTTGACAGCGGCTTACTTTGTTGAACTTCCACACCATCGGCAGGATTGGAGTTCACAAATTGTGTGTTTAGGGTTTGACAGCGGCTTACTTTGTTGAGCTTCCCCACCATCGGCAGGATTGGAGTTCACAAATGGCGAGTTTAGGGTTTGATAGTCGCTTGCTTTGTTAACTTCTTCACCATCGACAGAATGAAGTTCACACATGCTGTGTCTAGGGTTTGACAGGGGCTTACTTTGTTAACTTCCACACCATCAGCAGAATTGGAGTTCACAAATGGCGTGCTTAGGGTTTGATATTCACTTTAACTTAAACAACAAAGGCATAACGAAGTTCACAACTGATGTGTTTAGGGTTTGACAGCGGCTTACCTTGTTAACTTCCACACCATTGGCAGAATGAAGTTCACAAATGGCGTGTTTAGGGTTTGACAGCCGCTTGCTTTGTTAACTTCCACACCTTCGGCAGGACTGAAGTTCACAAATGGCGAGATTCGGGTTTGATAGCCATTTTAACTTCCACACCAAAGGCATCATGAAGCTCACAACTGATGTGTTAAGAGTTTGGTAGCGACTTGGTTTGTTAACTTCCACAACATCGGTAGGATTGGAGTTCGCAAATTGTTTTAGGGTTTGGCAGTCGCTTGCCGCTTCTACCTATTGGCAGGGTTGGAGTCAATAAATGCACCCGTACGTCTTTTATAACCCAAGCAAGTACCTGATATTATATCCACTGTGATATAGGTACGCAATAAATAACAGGGACTGGTCAATTTCGTTTGAGTCTTAAAGACAGAGCTGTGCCAAATTTGATAAATTTCTACCAAAACGGTAAAAACTGTTCATTTAGTCAGCCCGCCACACATTGGGCGAATTCAACCTTGGCAGTAAATTGCAAGCTGAGTCTGCAGGACGATTACGGTCGTTTTTGCGGAGAGCTTGGAGGGAGATTTTTGTTGCCTTAGAGCTTTAAGAGCTACACGACTAGGAAGTGGATCTATTCTCGATGTATTTGCGTTGTGTTCTGTATTGTCTATGCCTGTGGTATCAGGTGTGATTTCCTTTACTCTTATCCATACGAAAGAGATTGTTTTCTTGGACAGAAAGACCAGGTTCTAGTAGAATAAAAATCAGTAAATTGGTGACATGACAAGTATGTAAGCTATAATAACGATTATGATCAACGCCATTTCCGTAGCTGTTTTTTCTAATGTAAATCATGCTTAGGGTGTAAACAAATGGTTTCAGTGGGATGGGGAGATTCAATCAACAACAAAAACATGCAAATTTCCTTCGCTATCCAAATGCCATCCTAATTACTGTGCAAACCTAACAAACTGTGGATATAATATCAGATATATGACAAAAGTAAGCATTTTGACGTCGATTATATTCCATTACTGTCCGTGAGTCATCTCGTTGACAAAGGTCGGTTCCATTGCAATATATTCAATTAATGCTGTACCGGGTTTAACAATTATTACATTTTCCATGTCCAGATACATAAATATTGCCACGGAATGGCTGTGGAACTCAAGACAATGTGTGTATGCAATTAACTAACGGCCAGTAGAATGGCCCCCAGTAGCCTTTACTTCGTAAAAGTTTTGTCAATATATATTTTGATAATTAATGGCTGTAGTATGCGTGAGAACGTGTGTACACATGTAGTTAGCTCCTAGTCAGAAGACTGTCCTTTAGTAGTCTCCATAAAGACTCTGTCCATATACATCCAGCCTTGACTGATGTTAGCTACTGAACACTAGCATACATTTCCGCTTTAACATGCCGGCTTTCTAACACACTGGACGATCCCTGTTTATGAACAAATGCAGTCGGACGATTCTCGCCACAGTACATCCAGTAAATCTCTCTATCAAAAGACGCTAAACGGCATGTAGCTGTCAGAGTTTATTTGAAAAGACCCCTTGAGTTTTATTGATGGGCAATTTGAAATCAGACCCTCGGCGGTTGTTACCGGTTACAGACCTCTCTGTGTGGCACCCAACATCAGTTCCCAGCTAAAGTACATGTAACGATGCGAAAACAGCAAAGGTAACAATACTATAAGATTGTAAGAAAAATTCACAGCATTCTTTGATCTCATAATATGTGTGTTTTTGTTTACCCTTACGTACCATGTACTTATAGTTTTGTGTAGATATTCCATGAAACAAATTCCGCACGATACTATTCATGACTTTACCGCGTTTGTTAAACAGTAAATTAAAATATAAATAGTTAATCTTAAATAAACAAAAAGTTACTGATAAACATTTGAGGCTTTTTCATAGGGGTTTTTGTAGAGTACTGTTTTTTCTCTTAATGTTTTCTAACGTTAACTGGTGAATTGCAACTTTGCTGTAGTTGTCAATAAAGAACGATCTGTGGAATATTGGGACACAACATTCTGTTACCATGATACTTCACCAGGTAGTTAATCAATGTTTTCTTTGAGGGATTCCATCTATTAAGGTTTGTTTACCATCCTTGGGCGTGGTATAGAAAAGCATGCCAAACCACCTTATCACAGCATTGGGAGAGTTTCTTACTTTTGTTTTAATTACGTGTGATCACGTGTGAAAATTTCTTTGCGCGGTTTTTTAGCAATCAAATTATTATGTTGTTTTTTTTTTTTTGCTGAGAGGGCTGATAGTCTACGATAGAACGTGTAGTTCCATGTAATTGTCTATAGCTTTCGTTTTAGTCTGCAAAGTTGTTACTCTACTATTTCATGTCATATATAATTGAAACATTCTTCGAAAAATTATTCTGTAAAAATTCTTTTGAATACTTATTGGGATTTAAAAAAAATGTTTTTTAATTCAGTTCGTTTACCTTATTTAGTTGATTTAATTTTGTTCGTTGATTATTTTGCCCTAACGACCATAAGATATATCTTTGAATTAAAAATCGGCTGCATTGCAGTTTGTTTAATTAATTTCGGCCGGGTTCATATTTTTTTCCGGGGGAGGGGGGGGGGGGGGTGGAAGTATATAAAATTGATAAT
>JAVFBW010129743.1:0-13915 GCA_034783835.1 Mopalia ciliata
GCATGCAGTTCTAAGTCATTAGAACTATGCGCGCCATTACTTTGCATTATTTATGTCAGTAGATCAGTTAATGTTAACTAAGTATAGACTTGGCATTTTAAGTGATTATACGCGTGTTTATAATATACGCAGCTACTGCTTTAAACACTTTGTCGCAACTTTTATTCTGGTTTAAGAAGTTGTCTATATTAGGACTATATTCCCTGCTTTAAATTCCAATTTAAACAAGCCATAAAATTCCTGGGGACCACAGACTAATATGTGGGAACCTCAACGGCCAAAATAAAGTTTGTATGGTTAGTGTTCACCAAAACTGTCAGGCATTTGACAGTTATTTTATCGTTGTTTCTCCCACAGACATTGACGAATGTAACCAGACAGTTTGTGACCATAACTGTGAGAACTCGCTCGGCGGGTATCAGTGTACATGTACGGCGGGATACCAGCTCTCTAATGATTTTACGACGTGTGTAGGTGAGATAAAGTTTACCGTTGAATTAACGTATAATATCTGATTAGAGATGCCAAACATCTCAACAAAGCTTCACTACAGGAACCTAGTTATCACATTATGAAAGATCAGTTCTGATGTCTGTGATGACCAAAAAAGCAGTTCAATAAAACACAATTCAATATGGAAATTCTAAAGCATTATTCCCTTTTTTATTCATGTTCAAGTTCTAGTGTTTTACGGCTTAAGGTTATTAGTAACTCATGTCGTCAAAGCACTGTCAAATTTGGTTGTGGATTCTTCAGTGACACGTGGTTCCACTAGCGCCTGAGTGTTGAGATTTCAGAAAGGCGTATTATTTATTTACACTATTTCACATTACTGTTTGAGTCTGTCTCACGTTAAAGAGTAATGACGTGGTTTGATCACAAAATCCATGTTGATTATTAAGCGGAATTTGAAAGACTAGCCGGTCTGCATAATATGTAAAATGACTTGGCACGAGCCTTAACATCAACCTATTCACTCCAATATAACTCATTCAGACTGTAATCACACTATAAATATAGGGCCTACTACTGTTTGATTATTGCTTAGAGTGTGATCGTTTCCACTGGGGTGAGGGATGTGCTCAAGAGTGTAATTGTAGCCCCGAGGGGGGCACCTGCAATAACACTGTGGGCTGTGTATGTGATTCCGGGTGGAATGGAACACACTGTGAAGAGGATATTTTAGAGTGCGAGGACCCAACTAAATGTGCCCAAGGGACTTCTCTCTGTATAGAACTGCTGGGAAGTTACAGATGCGACTGTCCTACTGGGTATGAAAAAACAAATGACACCCATTGTCAAGGTAAGTCACAGTAAGACAACTAGTCAAACTACCGGTAATAAATAGTACAATTTGTCAACCAATTATTTTCCTACCGAAAATATTGAATGGAATATATAAATCCGAAATGTTTTACAAGGCCTATACATTAATAATATTACTACCATTGAAATATATAAGTAAACAAATAGTCACCTGGTGTAACATACATCCAGGTACCGCCATTTTGTAGCGTTTGCATAACTGATGCTTTTTTATCCAAACTTTTCCAAAAAGTAAATTTACTCACCTGGTAAACCAAACGGAAACCTGTTAAAACGGAAAACGTTAAGACCATCAGTCGATTGACTTATAGGTTTGATTTTAGATCGATCTCTTTATCTGTACTCATCTCTTACCGCTTGCATATTATCCAAAGCTTTCTTTATGGCAACCAGCTATCGAAGTTCTCTCGGCGTTACCTATTCCCCCGCCAATTGTGACTCTGTATACTTAAGAATAGCATAAGTCGTATACATCTAACTAAGACAGCCGGTTTGCTAGTCAGTTTCTGTCAGATCCTGATTATTTGGTGAAAATGAGAAACCTACTGGAAAAAATAATAGCAAATTTCTCACAATCGTCTATACATAAATTATGAAAATTGTTGTAGACGCTGACGAATGTACTGGTCAGAATAGCGGATGTGATCAGTCTTGTATTAACTCTGTGGGAAGTTATTCATGTAGCTGTGGACCAGGCTACAGAGATGTGCAGGGAAATGGACTAGTCTGTCAAGGTAAGCTCCTGGAAATTGGACTTCAAAATAATCTCTTTAAAGTGTAAGGCAGCTTAAAAGAGTAAACTGTTAAAAAATACTTGGATTGTATTTATTTTTCCTGGCAATAAACCAACTGTGTGGACGATTGAACTTTCCTCGTAAAAACTATTATCTTTAGCCAACTAGTAGAGTTGAAAGCACCGCCATCTTTGCCATTTCGCGATGTCATCAAACGTCAGGACTGGCACTCATCATTCAGAGCTATTTATTGCTGGTTCTTCCCAGGTCGTTCCTACTGCCTAACTGGCTGGCTTATGTTTCACCCGAGGACTGATGTATTTTTTTCCGGAGATGTTAAATTATTAACTGATCCAGGGCAAGAAGACAATTTAGATGATTAGATTTAAAAAGAAAACGACGCACATTCTTGTATATTTGATATGCGTGTTCTACTGTCATCCTTTACCTCTTTGACATCACCCCTCGTTGTCAACTGATTGCTGTTGTGACATTTTAATGGTGTTCGCCGACTTATAGAACTGCATAACGCCTTAATAATTATAAACGCATTATTTCATGTTCAATGCGAACAAATTGCCTCCCACTGATTCCGCCCTAGTGATCTCGTCATCGATTTTTCGCTCACTGTTGGCAGCATAACTTCTGATTTGCCACTTTTTAGTGTTTTGTTTTGTTTTTGTCACGAAATTTTACAAAAAATACGGTTTTTTGTCTCGAAAAACACTGTCTGAATTAACGTCCAGTACACCAGCATGATACACCGCTTGACAAAATTTGTATTTGTATTAATCGCGTGATGATGTTGGTGAGCGTCATATCACGCGATGTTGGTGAGCGCCAAACCATTAAAGGTGCATATGGTTTGAAATTCTTTAAATTGCAAGGAATCTAAATTGTAACATCTCAAGTAGTACATGTTGTGTTTTATGGTGATTTTGTAGTTGTCCGAACACTATAACTTAACACTCATACACACGTATAGACACATGGTATGCTGTCTCTTATGCTAAATTCCAGGTTGGGGGGGGGGGGGGGGGGGGGACCCCCCCCCCCCGATGTTCTGGAGCTTATTACACACAGTACAGTGGTTGACTAAGTTTGAGGAGGGGGCTCGGGGACCCGAAAGTTCTTTTGTCGATTCAGACTCTATCTACATTATGTGCCCTTCGTTTCACACTATAACGCCGCTTATGGGCCATCATGTCATGGATAACACAGCGCTACGTTTTTACCACAGGAATAATTACATTAAAGTATAAGTATGTTGTCAGAATGTTTTAGTGTCATGGAAAAACTCTTTGTTGCAGACATCGACGAATGTACAGAAGGTCATCAGTGCGAAGCTGCATGTGTGAATACAGAAGAAGGACACGCCTGTTTATGTTATTCAGGATTCTCTTTATCTGTCGACCAGAAATCCTGCACCAAAGGCAAATCATAAATTACTTCTCATCTTAATAACATTTAACTATTTAACATCTATTTGAGGCAATTGTCTTCGTGAAGTAAAGCGGAATATAATTTTTCTATTCATTTTAATATTATCGCTGTGATTATCTGACACCTGAAACTTGTATAGTGTTGCAAGGCCAATTTAATTAGTAATGCGAACAAATATGATCTAAAGTAATTATTAATTTTGTACACATCGCAGCTTGATTCTGTAAGAATCCGTTTTCCATCGAGAAGGACTAAACCGCGCATGTGCACCGACGGACCTCTGCAGGCGCACCCAGGTACACTTCTGGTGGATATCGAAATGTCCGATCATTTATATACCTTTCAGCTCACCCCAGTTTCTAGAAGTGTTATTTTTTTCATCCTTTTATTTTCATTGTACAGTTTCTGACATTCCCTGTGGCACCAGTTCACTTAGTTGTAGTTACGCCTGTAATGAGACGACTGGTCAGTGTGTATGTCCAAATGAACAACAGCTTCAGATTGATGAGGTCACATGTATTTGTAAGTATACCAAGTTAGCTGTAAGAGTTTTGATGATTTCTGATGATACATCTTCAAAGAGCTATGGAACACCATTAGAACTTCCAGTGAATCATTAAAGGGAAAGACAACGGTTTTCGACTTATTATTTTTATTACATGTTTTTAAAGATAAACATTTGTGTTGCATTTGAGTAAGCAGAACCGTTTATTAATTAATTTACCATGTGGGACTGACGTCATTGTTCTGAAACACTGGCCACCAGTGTGTCCGTTTGCTTATGAATGCAAGGCATATACACAAGCTTGGTCATCCAAGCGCAATGTTAATTTGTTGTATACATAGCAAAATAGCTCTTTGGGTAACACATACGTTAAGCATGTTTTCAACATCCGTTTTTTAGTACCAGGTTGATATGTGCAAGCGGTTGTTGGTTGTTGTTTCGCTTGGGACAGAACACTCACTTTCGGCTTAACACGAAAGCATCCACCAGTGCAGGCAATAGGGGACAGCCACGACTAGATGATATAACTACCTTGTTTTGGAACAATGACGTCAGTTCCGCTATTTAAATTAAATAATTAACTGATGTACTAATTCGATTACAATTTCAATACAGATGGTTGTCTTTGAAAATATGCAATAAAAATAATAAGTTTTGGTCGAAAAACATTTGTCTTTCCCTTTAAGTGATATATAGCACAAAGAACAATAACAACAGCATGGTAAGAAACACTTGTCACGTTTTAAGTGAGACAAAACAACACGAATCTTTGTCATGTGCAAATGTAATGGGAAAGCATCATAAAAAACAACAAAGTAGGAAATAAAGCTTCATATTATTGTGAAAATCCATTTTTATTTCAGTAATCAGACACAGAGTGAAGGCTAAAATAGTGCTCAATCTGGACTACTCTACAGTGTTAACACAGAGACAGCAGGTCACATATGATATCCAGGAATCGGTAAGTTGAAACGAAGCATGACAAGGCTCTAGTGTGGCTGGGTTTTTTTAAAATCAATTAAAAAATGAAAATTAAAGATTGTTGAACAGGACCAACAATGATAGCAGACATGTCTGCATGTGCAATTTACCAAACCAGCTAACCAAACCTGCAAGTTAATGGCGAGTTTCTACAAACCAGTTTCAAGATGTGTGTCTTTTTGTACATTGATGAATCCACTGCGCTTGCTCACTGAATGAGTCATGGTCTTCCGGTCCCACTTTATTGTCTCTTAGTGACAAAAAATCACAGCTATGACTAACAATTGGGTCCTTTTCTGGAAAGATACATTATAACCTCATTATTTACATGTTTGTTTTCAGCTCAGACGTATATATGCCCATATCTCTGATTTCTCTGGTGTCATTATTCTCGAATTAGTGTAAGTTTTCTATTTGTCTATACAGATTGGCCAAACTTGATGCAAATAATTTTAATCAATTCTATAGAAAATAGCTACAAGCTTATTACTTAATGCCAACTGTGGCCTTTTTTGTACGATAAATTTTAAAATTTATTTGGCTGTTTTATCCAGCTGTTTAAAAAAAAAAATACTTGCAAGAATTGTCTGACAAAAGAATTGTGCAGAAATAGATCTAATAACTGGAATAAACCTAGCAATTGATGTTACCTTATGAGTTTTAACTGTTATAACGTGTTAGCTTTATCTATCATCACATGGCCAACACAAGAGCCCATTTAAATGCCGATAATAATTGCTCCTAAATATATTTTAGGGAAGGTTCGATCGCCGCTGTCCACGAGGTTGTATTCAGAGCGCAGGTCAGTGTCGACCAGACCCAGGCGGTGGCCACTTCTTTAAACACTGCCTACCTGTCCGGCTCCCTGACTGTGGGTGGGGTGACTGTCTCTATCATCTCTTCTCCTGTCATTTTCAATAGCTCCGACTCAGAATGTAAATCAAATATTATTTATCTGGGACTGGTTGTCCATAGCTCTTTAAGCCTACCGCCCAAAATGTTCACGCTACGCCACATAGCTTGTAACAGCCTGTTTACTTAACAGAGATTTGAGCAATCAAAACCAGTTCAATAAGAAAAGAAATTAAACCTTGACAGTAATGGAATACGAATCTGCTCGGCTAACTAATAAATATACTTGGCTGTTTTTAAAGGTCGCCTGTAATTAAGTGAATAAACGGTATCTGGTATTGACAAATATATTTGAAAAAGTATATTTTCGGACTGTTCCGAATCAAGTTTTCACTGCCTGTAGGCCCTACGCCACAGCTCAATGACTTTTATGATTAGTCGCAATTTTGTAAGTGAATAAAACAAATGTTAAACATCGTAACAATACGTGATTTAATTTTACAGATAGTTAATACTATTATTTTTGTAATTCAGTTACTTTTAATGAATGACACAAATTAGTGATTACAGCCACGAGACAAATGAGTGATGATAGAGGCTTAATGAAGTCGAAGTCCATGTACTGACTGTACACTTCAATCAGTATGGACTACTACGACTGTAGGCCGATCTCTGGTTATAGGCGCGTACTAATAATGGTGCATTCAAAAGATTCAAGTCTATTAAGACGCCACTGGAGTTGTTGACAGCTGTAATAAATGCCCTGGGTATGTTTCAGTCGCTGTTAATCAACCGCTGACATGTGCCGCGAACCCGTGTGGATACGTACAGAAATGTTGTTTTGAGAATGAAGTAATCAGTTGTGTAGGGTAAGTGACCATTCACATATATTAGTCAATCCTATCAGATTGGCAGAGCTTTCTGTTTCTCGAAAAAATAATTGCATGAGTTCGATCTCTTATAAATGTGTTGAATTGTTTCAAATGTCAAAGTGTATTTGATCAATATAAAATACTTAAAATAATGAAATATAAAACGAAAAAGCCGTGACAAAAGTTGCCATAATAATAATTAAGAATATGAATAATAAAAAAACAGAACAGTAACAATAGTTTTCCTAATAATGAAACTGACAAAGAAATAGTCTGCTTTAAATAAAATTTAACAATTGCATTAAAATATTTGAAATAAAGGAGACAAAGTATTGTATTTGACTAAACACAATGACGCTAACTCCACCCCACACCGTGCATAGTTCAGACGAGCTTGGCTACATAGCATAGGCCAACATCTAATAGCTTATGTAAACTTATTAATCTGATAATCAGTCATATTAAAATGATCCTTCTCCTATTACACATACAATACAATTCTTAGTAGCCTGTTTCATTTAGAATTGAAATAATAAAATCTAATAAAAGGTGTTGTCTTCGGTGGGTGGGATTTAACTAAAACACTGGGTTCAAAACAACATGGACGATCACTGAAATGAGAAGTTAACTTTTGGTAACAGATGTGTCTAACACAAAATGGAATAAACATCATTATATTTCGTTTCTTCAAGTCAGTAGATAATTGTGTGTCAATGTTTGTGTTATCAGGACTGGGGAAACCTGTAGAGGTGATACTGTATATGAGGAGAATCCACAAGATCTAGATGAAGATAATAAACGTAAGAATATTATATATGTATCGATAGAAGATTTGTCTATTTCCAGTTTGGTGCATACTGTGGCGTAGGACTGTTTTGAACTTGTTGTGACCTAAAACTTATTCTTCATTTATGACTGTATCATGTGAACCCACAGTAATGAAAAGAATTTGTTTGGAGGAAAAAAGAAGGATAAATTTGATTTTTGAAGGATTTATTTTTAAATTATGTTTGATTTGTTTATTGATTCTTGCTTGGTTAATCTATTGGTCGTTTTATTTATTTATTTGTTTGTTTGTTTGTTTGTTTGTTTGTTTATTTATTTCCATCGGCATATTATGCTGTAGGGGTATTGTTGTCACGACGTCCGTCCGTCTGTCTGTCTGAATAGAGGGCGTCAACAAAATATAAACAATACCACTTAACACAGTGTTTTCAAATTTTGTAAACACATCCTATTTAAAATGAGGCCATTCCAATATAATTTATGGATTCTATCGCAACATAATGATTCATAATTATGATAATATACTCAGTCAAAAAAGAAACTTCACATTCATAAATTTCTAAATATTTTCTTGAAACTTAATACAAGAGATATTATTATTATTAGAAGTAAATGCGTTGTCAAAGACATCGTGACACACAGCAACTCCGAGGTGCACAAGCATGCAGTTCGTGCGAGCATACATCAATGATAAAGCATGTTTCCTTGTGTTCCTTGTCACATGACCTTATGAGACACGTGCAATTGAGCCCACGTTAGCACAGTAGAGTGACCTCTCGGGGAAAACAAGTTCTTACAGTAAATTGTACAGCATGCCAACGTACCATTGGCATGCTGAATACAGGAACGTCGGTCACTGACGTTGCCAGGGTTATGGGATGATCTTCGGACACGTCTCCAACAAACTGGCACCTCGGCAGACCGACCTCGTTCGGGTAGACCACGTGTGACGACACATGCAGAAGACCGACAAATCGTCTTACCTCATTTGCGTAATTGATTTCTCACTGCGACGTCCACTAGGAATGGAGGTGTTAGAGGACGTGGGACTGACCAAACCATACGTAATCGCCTGTGCACTGCTCGTCTCCATGCGCGCAGGCCATATCATGGACCAATTTTAACCCAGTTACACCGACGTCAACGGCTTCTCTGGGCACACCGACATCTGCGTGATTGGAATATGGTCGTTTTTAGTGACAAATCCAGATTCGCTTTGCACTTCGCTGATGGGAGAGTTAGAGTTTGGAGGAGACGAGGTGATTGGAACGCCCAGTGTTGTGTGCAGGAAGTGGACCGTTTTGGTGGCAGTAGTGTTATGGTTTGGGGTGCCTTTGATGGTCCTGCCCGTTCCGGACTGATGGTCGTTCAAGGAAACCTAACTGCTGCAGGATACAGAGATCAAGTGCTCATTCCAGAGCTTTAGCCATTCGTTGTAGCTCATGGCCAAGGTCTGACATTCCAACACGATAATGCCAGACCTCATACCGCCAATTTAACGCGGAATTTTCTTAGGAATGCTGGCATCAAATGCCATTGAGTAGCCCTCAAGGTCTCCCGACCTTAATCCCCATAGACCATGTATGGACAGAAGACTCCGGGAAGTAAGAAACCCTGCACAGAATTTACAGGAACTTGGTGCCGTGTTGGTTCAATTTTGGCGACGCATCCCCCCAAGCTGTGTTCAGACGCATCATTCAATCCACGAGGAGACGTTGCCTCCCAGTTGTGAACGCTCATGGAAGGCATCTTACATTTCCGTAGCATTTCCGGTGGAACTGGTTACATTATGAACATAATTTTTATGGTACACCGTCCAAAATGGAATTTAATCATAACGGATTGTCCACTTCACACTAGGCTTATTACGGTGGAAACCGGGAGGAAACCTCGTAAAAACTACACTGCGATTATCGGAACCACAACATGTTACTCGCGCATATACTGGTACCTGATGGTCGACAGGCGGACTCTATATTGAATAAGATTCAATACACAAGTGACAGAGCCATGAAACGACCTGGTACAACTGTTTTTATTTGAATGGTGTTTAACATCAAACTCAAGTGTATTTCACTCATATGACAACATATTCTTCATTTCTCGATCTGCTATACTCAGATATGGTGGGAAACTAGAGCCGTCTTGTTGACTCACATACAGAGTAATTCCATCCTGTGAGTGGTTCATGATTATATGTTTGATTAGGGTTGAACGTCTTACTCAATGGTATTTCACTTATATGACGACGGATTGTCCAATGCACATATTACGGTGGAAAAACAGGGAGGAAACTTAGTTAAAATCACCCCCGCGATTGCCGGAGCCACGTCTTGTGACTCACTCATATACTCTAGTATAAGGTGACATCCACAAGGAAATTATTTATATACCGTGAGATTCATTCGATGGTACACGGCGCCTTTGATCAGAGGAGTACTAATGCGTGCACACATGTAGCTTTTGTTATATAATTTGGTCATTTTACTTTCTTGTTGACTTCAAAGGAATATGAAGGAATTACACCAAGTGCTTCTGGTCATGGAAGTACATCTTTCCCAGGCCAGTCTGAAGTCTCTGCAAAGCTTTTTCATCAACCACAGCACCTACTCGGTTTCGGTGGTCAGAATGCTCGAATATAGGGCACCTTGGTAACCACCTTCACTAGCCAAGAGTTTAATTCCAAGCTACTCTGCATTACAACCCTTGGCTGATTATTCCCATATTATAAGACTCGGCTTCCAAGCGATTGATTGGATGCGTGGGAACTTGTGCATAACCAATCAACTGTTGTTGTACAAGATGACTCAGCTAGTAAAAAAGACAGTGCCCACACAATAATGAAAGTGTTGTCGAAAAGGGATATGTTCTGAGTATTCAACCAATTCAATGAGAGTATTGCCTATGTACCCACACCATCAGACACCATACTGTCCACATATACGCCAATAGGACTGTACAGCTTAAAAAAAATGTCAAAATTAGATTATAACATTCAACATTTCTTATCGATCAGCGCTTTAAATGAAACTTGACCATTTTGTCCACCACAGGGCGTAGCTGTAATTCTATTTAGATGTGAGCAATCCGCAAAGGGCTGTTATGTAAAGTAGCTCGGAATAAAACTCTTGGCAAGAGAACGAGAGAAGAGCCATGGTTACACGCCGCTGTGCATTGCCGATTACTCGAACAGGGGGGATAACTCCTTCTTGTTTGAATAGAAATATAGCCGGAACGTGACAGGGTGTACGTGGAATAAAGTTTTATTTCGGGCCTCATCTTGTCTAGAAGTTGATGCAATTAAGGCAGGATGAATAACAGAAAACCAACCAATCCCCTATTAACACGACTTCAACACTGGAATATAAACTGAAACCCATTATTAAATTATTCTTATTAACTGTACTCTGACAGTCATTACGGTCTTTACCTGCATGAAAAATTCCTTGTTGATGTCATTTGTATTTGAAAATAATCTCTGAAATGGGACAGAAACGTGTACTCAATAAACTAAGGAGTTGTTATCCATACTAAAACTCTCAAACTTATATACTTTCGAGTTTTAAATGCTACTTACAGAATTATCTGTACAATATGAGACCCTTGAACCAACTTACATTCAGCAAGCTGTCAGACAGTATTATATTAAGTCTACATAACTATATGCAATGTAAGAAAACAAATTTACATATAACTTTTGTTTTATTTTTCATAGTTTCAACAAACAAAGTCTGTTGAATGAAACTAACACAGCACAACAGATATATAGTTGAAACATATCAGCTGTCAATCAGCATACATTTATAACCCTATGGCAATGCTTGCTCCACCCACTCAATGCCATGTTGCTATAGCAACTGTATGGCTCCTCCTATACATGCCCTTATTTGATTGGACCAATTTTAACATGACACGTGTATCTAAACTGAATGTTTGTCTGCTTTACAACAATTTCCACAGAAAACAGTAACTTCAGCTTGCTGCATAGCAGTGAATAAATAGCTTAATTTATCTTTTCTCAAATACAACTACATTGAAAGAACAGCCTGGCAAAAGACAAGAAAGCTTCGTAGTTATTTGAAAGTTAACAGTCTTAAAACAGATGTGAAGTTATCAACAAGTATTTTTCCTTATACTGTATATTTGCAATTTAACATGTTAAATTCCTTATACCATATATTTGCAATTCAACACTTTAAATTCCTTATACTGTATATTTGCAATTTAATATGTTAAATTCAAGTATTCATTATGAAATTGCCAAGTAAACATTAATGTATATATTCATGGACCCATCTGTGGTCACAAATCTTTCACAAATCACTGTCTACATTTAAGACAATTTAGCCTTAAGTACAGCATAGGTAAATTATATCAACATCAGATGCCGATGGAAAGAAAAGAAACTCCGCCCCTAAACTTTAATCAAACTTTTTATTGTACAGACCGAAAATTTTGCTCACCTCCACTGGGATACAAACTGGGGTCAGTGACCAGCAGGGCCAGTGCTCTAACCAACAGAGCTACGGTAGAATAACCACAAAGTTTAATCGTAGTAAAGGTGGCAAATCTACTCTACTTTTGTTACAGGTATTATATAGCTTTTCACTTCAGAACATGGCACATTAGACACCATGCATGTCATGATTTTGAGAACCCAAATTTTCTGATGAGACCAACAGTTCAACTTTAAAAAAAGTCCCCAACAATGGTTTGAACAGGTCTAGATTGCTGTAAATTTACTGACATTTTTTTGGACTAAATTTCCTTTCGAAACAAGTCAACAAGAAATGCCGCAGGTTGAGAGTGTGTAGCATGAAACAAAATGAAAAACTCTGTAACAAGAATACTGTTATAATTGAAAGCTAAAATAGCAAATATCATTTGGTCGCATGCTACTTCCGCCGCGTTCTTGTTTCACCTCTGTCTCGTTCTCGCTCATCTGGTTCTTCATCGCTATGGTGACCACTGACACGCCCCCTGGTGGCTTGCATTAAGTAATCATCGGGCCCCTTATCACGGTTTTCATAAAGTAGCACGTTCAGAGTTTCTTCATATATCCTCGCCTCTGGAAACTCAACCTAAAATACAGGATTAATAGATTGCTTTTTAACTCTATGTATAAGGATATTAACATTGATAGATTGGAGTATTATGCAGTGTTCAAGGAGTATTTCACTTATATGACGGCGGTGTAATCCAACAATAATTTACACAAAAATTGTGAAGTGTTTTGATACTGTGGAAATTTTGTTTGTTGGTATGTTAAGTTGGAGTTTAAAGTCGTACTCATGGGTATTTCACTTATATGATGACGGAATGTCCACTTCACACTGTTCCTAACCTAATTACGGTGGGAAACCTGGTAAAGAAGAAACCTGGTAAAAACCACCACGGTGATTGCCAGAGCCACATGTAAGCATATTTCATTAACATGACAACAATATACTCTGACATTGGGTCTCAGGCTTCTATCTCATTCAGACTGCCTCGTAACTTTAACATTAATTTTCGAACAGAACAAAATACTGCTCCCCTTGGGACATCCAGGTAAGAGGATGGCACAGGTATATATCCCAGAGTTGCAGATTGCATTGAAAAGCAACATGGTACATATATGGTTAGAAAATGGCAACAAAACCCAAGGTTTTTTAGATTTAGAAAAGAAAAATCAAACAAAAAGGTTAATATAGTATATAATTATTAACATAATTGTTTTTTTCTAATTTAGGTTCGGTATATATGAAAAAATGCTTCGTTTAACAATTTTTCTGGGAACAATATCAATTACGTCAACTAGAGTAACTTCCCTTCCATGAGCAAGGAAACAGAGTTAAATCCCTTGTTTTGAAATTTCATGATTTTGCTAGATCTGCACAGTGCAGTGTATTTTTTTGTTGTTGTATATTTTAATTTCATTTTTAGCTTTTTTTTAGTAAGTAAGAAAGTCTTTGAACACATCATATTTGTACATACACAGCACCAAACAGTATCTGCATAAGAAATAAATTTCGTTTGTTTGTTTGACTGGTGTTTAACGTCGTACTCAAGGGTATTTCACTTATATGATGACGGACACAAATACAGAAAATCACAAACAAATCTGCTTCCGGTTATCCTTTAGCTCTGCTAACACCAGGGCAACAGAAAGCAACCTCTTTTCTCGCCTCTTAGGATCGAACAAGAGTTGTGGGGTAATTAGCCTGCATAGGAATTTGTATATATATTCAGTAATTCAGCTCGGCTGTATACACAAAAACAGGTTATTCTCACTGGAAAGATGCCCAGAAATATCGACTATCGAAGCCCACTTTAGCTAGGTATCATTGAACAAGCATGGCCACTTGCTTGTGTTTATCATCTTAGAGACCCGCATGTGACATGTGCATTTAAAAGTGTTATCTGTCTTATTCAGA
>JAVFBW010129754.1:0-13915 GCA_034783835.1 Mopalia ciliata
AGAGCTAAAGGGTAATGGGAAGCAGATTTGTTTGTGATGTTCTGTATTTGTGTCCGTCGTCATATAAGTGAAATACCGACGTTAAACACCAATCAAACAAACAAACAAACAATCTTGTTTAATAGACTTATTAAGCATATATCGACCAATCACAGCGATCCTTTTTTTTAAGCCATTTCACTTAAATGTTTTGTAATTTATGTGAAATATATATATTTTTTATGGTGTATTTTTTCTTATCTTATGCAGTGTGGACAATTTGATTTGACAACCAGAGGGAAATACTTAGACTTTAACTTAATAATTTTTTAAGAGGATTGGTCTGTTAAAAGCGGTACTTAGTTTGAAAAGTTTTAAGGCATTCAATTCAACTAATGAAAATTTTAAAATCGTTTACTTCAATTACTTGTTTGTTTAGGCACTTTATTTTTTGAGAATTAGTGCCATTTAAAGTGTGTTTTTTTTTTCTTCTTATAAATAAAAAATTGGGCTGGCACACCATCGTGTTAGTGAAATAACCTTAAGTATGATATCAAACCTTAATCTTTCTTGAATCATTACAGTGGTCCATTGTCGTTATTGTCATGGTGCAGACATGTCTAAGGTAGAAAAATACAAGTTCATGAAAAAAAGCCTGACAAAATATTTACTGGTCAACATTCAACAGATTTTTGCAAAAATATGCTCTAATGTAAACTGCATAGCAACATGTATATTCACTTGATTAACCATTGTACAAACACTGAAATAGACTGTATTGTTCTTTTAAAAGTTTTTTCTTTGTGCATTATTATGCCGTCAGAAAGATCTAGATGTTACAACAACGACACTGGCTTAGCAGACGTGTCAACTTCAAGACCAAGCTGTGAAAACTATTAGACAACATGCATGCCAGACTGAGTCATGACACTATGGCTGTCACGTCTCGCAACAAATTGAAAAAAAATCCAGTCAAAACAACTGAGGAGAAAGCTTGCTTAGCACATGTTCTTATAGAAACAAAAAGTGATGTGAAGTTTTAAGTTTTTTTTATTATAGTTAGGTACATGTACGTGAATATACGTATATTCCAACTCAAGATGGAGGTTAAAAAACTGGTACCTTAACTGACCTTTAATTGATCTGATTTTGAACTGGTACATTTCTGAATTTCATACAAAAGCTTTTACAAGTAACTCTATCACATTTAATATAAACATGTACTTGTATTTGATTGCATGAGTTATTAACTATCAGAATTTTTGGCTTTAATAGTATTATTTATGAGATTATTTATTCTTTACAAACCATTAAAATAAATCTTGGAACATGAATTCCTCTTATTGCCATATATGGTCATAATAAAAATTGAATGTTGTTTATTAATCATGTAACTATTTACAGTAGAGAGGTCCATTTCAAAGTGAGTCAATGTAGGGGAAAAAGTTCTACAAGAACCCTAAGATTATTGACTTGTAAATTGAATAGATTAAAAAATACTGGTGGAAAAAAAATATTATATTTGTAAAAAAATTGGTTAAATACATACATTAGCTTAGAGGTGATAAATTTGTCAAAGCTGAACGGTCACTAATTTTTACAATCACTTAGTATGTCTGCCTACTTATCTGACCTAAATGTACCTACCCTTCACACATGTTCGAGTGAGGTTGCTGATGAGTCAAAGAGTGAGTCACACAGTGTACACTGTAGCTCTGGGAATCGCAGTTGTTGTGTTTACAAGGTTTCATCCTGGTTTTCAACTGTATGTAGGGCCCGCCGCCGTAGCTCAGTGGTAGCGAGTGCGCTTTCTGAACCGAACACGATTCGTTTTACTGTTCACGGGTTCGAGTCCACCTTTCGACCATCAGGTATATGAGGGAGTCACATGCTGTACGAGGTTTCCTCCCAGTTTTCCACCATAATAAGGCAGTGTGAAGTGAACAATCCGTCATCATATAAGTGAAATACCCTTGAGTCTGATGTTAAACACCAATCAAACAAACGATTCAACTGTATGTAAGCAGGGAGCCATGTCCAATGGACTGTCTGTCTTAATATAAGTGAAATACCCTTGAGTACGACGTTAAACACCAATCAAACAAACAAACAAACAATCTATTTTTATCAGCTGAAAACATAAATATAGCTTCATAATTACAGTATTATTGTGCTGGCATCAGGAGGGGCGGTTGCCTTCACCCGTTCGGCTGGCCACAGCATCATATGTATTGAGTAACCTTATAAGGAACAGAGGACGAATCTATACAAGTTGATGCCCTTTAAGACATGATAATAATAATATATTGGTTAAATAATTCAGCTGAACAATACATCTTTGGTAATACTGTAGATTTCCTGTCTGAATAAAACATTGGTATTTGCAGCGAGACAGTTGCCCCAAAGCTGAGTCCCCGCAGCATTCCACCGTTGCCTACTAAAAGAGGGTTACCAGTGATAGACCCTGTACACACTGGCTCATCTAGTTCTGATGATGATGATGACGATGATGATAAAAGTATTGATAGCTCGGTCACAATTAACTCCAAACAGGTAAGTTGAACAACTTACATGTATTTAGTATATCCTATGGTAGCAGAAGTAGTGATAATAAATATTAAAATAAAGTTTATTGTAGCTCGTTGTAGATATAAGTATGGATTGTGTAAAATTACAAAATAAAAATGGCCCAGAAATCATCTACTAGGTTGGGATGTTCAAACCGTAAACCAGGTTTAAAGTTCTTATGTCTACAAAATCCACTGTGATGTGATTGGCAATGATGTTCCAAATTTAACACTGCTTTGAGCAACTGTCCACTGGTCTTTGGAGATAACAAGACAGACTTTGTTTTAAAGTGGTGTAGGTTTCTTCCAGCAGTAAGGAACCCAACACCTTGAATCTTGAATAAAGTTTTGTTGGGTGAAAAAAAGTGACAATTGCTTTTAAAGACTTAATACTCCTTTCTTTGGAACTCTTGTGTACGTAATAAAGGACACTGCTGAAGTTTTATTGGATATATTTTTTATATTCTATTCCACAGTCTTTTAGAGCTTTCTGAATTACTTCTCATGGCAAACTTTACATCATGATGTGTACTTTTTTTTTTACCATTGTAGAGTGGTTCGTCTAATTTACATGGCTGGCGTAACCAGGTGCCAGCTCCAAGAAGACCTGAGCCTGAACTGAAATACCTGGATTTAGACTTAGATGATTTGGCAGACAGAGAATCGATCAAAAACCCCTCATTAGCTGGAATCAGTACAGTAACTGAATACAGAGAAATTGATTTTGTCAAAACACAAGCCTTAAGTGACACGAAACGATTTGTGGATGTGCAGAGAAAAAGTAACACAGAAAGTTTACAATGAAAGTTGTGTGTGAAGTGTTATAAGCAGGACTCTAAATGGGCAAATTTCACAGCTCTTCCTAAAACTTGACACAAATAATACTGGTGTTTTATGTTATACTATGGAAGTATATAAGTAAGTGGATGGGTGTATAGAACAGAGTGACGGAACTTGGATTGAAAGTAAAAGAGGACTTTTTGAAAACTTGTTGACTGAAAGAAATACCTGTGATTGCTGTTGGTCACAAATAACAAAGAATATATCCTACATATGATAACTGAATTTTAGATGATTTGTGTACTGGTACATACACCTGATACAGATGTCCAAACCTGCTTTGGCTCAAAATTCATAATGCAGTTTCTTCATCTTTCTGAATCTTTGCCATTGTTTTCTGAAATGTATGCAGATAAAACTTCTCTTAACCGTAAAACCTCATTGCTTGGAACTCTTGCCTGCTTTTTGCTCACCGTCCTATCTAACCAACAGTCCTCAAATGAAATGGAAATAGCCTCTTATAAATGTGACCGAAGAGGTCTGGAAGGGGAGATAACCTGATGTTGAGTTTCCATAGGTATTTATTTTCTATATAAATGAGTTTCCATGCTGTGATCACTTTTGCTTGCAGCACTGAAGTTTGAATGAATGCTATTTTTGCAATTGTTCTCGATTGAGAATTGTTCTGAAGTTCCATTTTCTCTGTTATTGCGTCAACGGTTCCCATACCTCATCAACCACTAAAAGCTGCCTGTACGGAAGTCAACATTAAAATGCTGAGTGTCAAAATGATGTGTGACTTACATAAATGTTTTGACAATGTCACTGTTGATTCCCTCTAAAAAGTTCTGATGTTTACAGATAAGGAACATTCATCAACATTTATAGTTTTTGAAAAAGTTAAGACTCGAGTGATGGCTTGCATTAGTTTGTCACACTCATTGTTGCTTCATTATTGGGCAGCACTTAACTTGTGACTGAAAACAAAGACAATTGTAATGCATCGGACAAATATATATTTCATTGGGTTCTACTTTGGAGCTATTACAATGTATCACTGTAAAAACTCTAAACAAAAACAGTACTATAATTTGGGGGGGTTTTAAAATGATGGAAATTGTGACATGATCTGAGAAACTTATAAATGTTCAAAACTTATAGAAATTGTGACAGCTTGTTATTTTCTTGTAGCAAAGGTGTTACCTGCAAAATGCTCAACTTTATAATTTACTACGTTTGCTGAAAATAATAGTGGCTATTTTCAAACTTTTAACAGTTAGGTGTGAAATATGTTGAATTTAACAAAGAGCTGGTTGTGCCACATGATGGAATATGATATGGTAAGTTCCAAGGTTTCTAAATCAAATGTAGAAATAATTCTTTAAATCCTTTCTCAAATTAGCTTTTTTACTTGAATCACATTTTTTCAAATACTGTTTTTTTTCTTCATTATTATAAGTACTGGTACTAAAGTACAGATAGAGTTGATGTTTGTATGCCGGTGGACTCAAAAGTTGTTTTTACCTACTGCCTACACTAGCTGTAAATTAACAGTAGATATATAATTGTATCGACATAACAATTTCATAACAATGTAGTTGTTCATTTCCTAATATCATCTTGTACATTTTTATATCAGCTTCAAATTGATATATGATATTGACTGATAGTGAGCTTTAACTTATTTAATTAATATGCGGGCACTGAGTTTTGATAGTAATTTTATCTTTTTTATGGTTGGCTTTAGACAAAAAAACTTTAGACAAATCAAATGAATTGCTAATCATGTACTTAAACTAATTGAATCTTGTTGTGCAATATATTATAGGTTTGTAGTGTTACTATTCAATATTCTTCCAACACTCATCTATATATTTCCTTCCTGTTGCTCAGTTGCCTTTACAGGTGGTTGGTACATGTAGTGAGCTTCATGTTGCTGTCAGAGCCAAGAGAAAACAGGAAGCCAGTGTTAACAATGTATTTGTTTGTACTGCAACCCATTGGGCTGGCATCAGGAGGGATGGTTTAATTCACCCATTGGGCTGGCATCAGGGGGGGTGGTTTCCATCACCCATTGGGCTGGCATCAGGAGGGGTGGTTTCCTTCACCCATTGGGCTGGCATCAGGGGGATGGTTTCCATCACCCATTGGGCTGGCATCAGGGTTTCCTTCACCCATTGGGCTGGCATCAGGAGGGGGTCCATCACCCATTGGGCTGGCATCAGGGTTTCCTTCACCGATTGGTCTAACATCAGGAGGGATGGTTTCCTTCACCCATTGGGCTGGTATCAGGGGGATGGTTTCCATCACCCATTGGGCTGGCATCAAGGTTTCCTTCACCCATTGGGTTAGCATCAGGAGGGGTGCCGTGGTTTACTTCACCCATTGGGCTGGCCATATGTATGGAGTAACCTTAAATTCATCCCAATCCAACAAACCCTGGTCCTCTTATAGGTAAGAGGAACTTTAAGCCAATCTGTTCCACACCTTTCACTATAAACTCAGATGACTTATTGATTTAAAGATTGATTTGCAGCTCCTTACATCCATCCATTATTTATAGCTGGTGTAATACACATTCTTTCCATATATACTGGTCTCAGCATTTGAACTAGATGTCACATGAGTACATATATCTATTGGGAATTGTGTGAGGCTAAACCTCAGCCTACTTCAGCTAATGGGACCCAGTATCAGCTAGATTGTTTAAATAGACAAACAAATATAGACTAATTGATGAATTCTTTATGTTCATGTAACATGTGCATACAGAACAGAAGTATTAACTGCTTTATTGAGCCTCGTGATTATCTTCAATGAATGTCTGACGTACTTACAGTGTACATGTATTATTTTCCAACTCAATACATTGCAACAGCCCTATATTGTAGTCAGTTTAATGGTCATATATTAAAGGTTTCTGTTTGCTCCACTGTGCTCTAGTTTTTGGTCTTCCACACATTTCTAAAATTTTATTTTTGTACATCTCCTGTTTCTCTCAAGAGCAATGAATTTCAATACCATAATTAAAGATATTAACTTTGAACTGCTCTCACTAACTTGTTGATTGCATTTTGTCACATACATGTAGGTGTATTGTCTGAGTTAAAATGTTGTACAGTTAAATATATCCGCTTGCCTTGTTGATTCAACAAGTCAATACAAATTCATTTATTCTCAATATGTGTGTAATGGATACTAATAAAAAATATTCAGAATTATTTTGTGTTCTGCTCTATAGTAGGTTTTCAGGTACATTTCCATGTTGATATTTGTTAAAACTGGGTGTTTGGAAAGTGAAACCTGGTCACAACTCAATGGCACTGGATTCAACAGATTTTTAGGCAGTTTCTTGTTGATCTACATTTCCAAACTGAAAATACAAAAAGTTACGTTAAAGTTACTCATGTTCCTTTCCTGAGTTGCAGTGAGTTTCACAGATACTTGCACTTGAAAATTATTTTCACTATTAAAGGTGAACTATTTAACTTGGTAAAATGCTGACCTGTATGTTCATGTAGTAGGCTAGCTACATACATGTAGATCTAAAATTTATAATGAATTTCTGCCATTTTGAGATAGTTTCATGTTGCTCTATGCTTCATGTTTGATACATGCACACTTAAACAATCAAAACCATACTATAAATACAGACAGAATTATAGAGTTCTAGGTGTATTTTTTACACTCCGTTGTAAAGTTTATACAAATGTTGTGACAGTGTGTTTTACTGTGTGAAATAAGTGCTATTTATATTGTTGCTTATTGTGGTCACATGTACCTTGTATAAAGCCTTTTGGAAACTGACATAAGTATTAATGTTATACAATTTCTGTTATTTACACTCACAAATCCATCTTATTTGGTGGCAGCTTAATCAGTTATGTCATTTTTTTATTATATATATTTGTGTTCTGAAGATGTAAATGTGGGACTTCAACGACAGGCTGTACAAGGGCTGTTTTTATAGAAATTTAATTGTATAAAGTACAGGCGAATTAATTTTTGATTTATTGGTTGCTTTCTGATATTTGATACAGCTGCACATGGCTACATATTTAGTTCAGATAACACTGAAATGTAAAATAAATTTGTTCATAAGCTTATAGAATAAAGTTTTAATTTTAATTGTTTTAATCACTTAACTGTATTACAAATGAAATCAAAATTTGTGTGTGTATAGTATGACTGATAGGATTTTAAATAGCAGTGTATTGTCAAACATTTTATTTTACAGATGTATATCTATTTACACCTTAAAAATCGTTTATATTTTAGTAAAAAAAAACTGCAGTTATATTGAGGAACGCAAATTATTTAGGATTGAGGAGGGGAGAACCAAGAATTAACAAAAAGCTACAGAAAACCAGGACGTTGCCCATATATTTCTTGAACGCTTGATCAGATTAGTAATGCTGAGCAAGAGTTCACTAGTAAAATGTTTGATTTGACTATGAATGTTATCTAACAACGTTTCAATTTCACCTGGACACATTCACAATATTCTGTTCTAAAGCTACCTAAATTGCCACTTGTCTTCCTGGTCAATTGATTATCGCTTTCATCCAACACTGTTATCAAAACCAAAGAGAAAAAACTTCATTATGTCATCAAGAGTAATCTCAACAAAGTTTCAATGTAAAAATGCATGCTCATTTTAAATAGCTGTTTTGTTTATTGTAATGTATTCTGAGCTATAAATGACACGTAGCCTTTTAACATGTTTGTATGTAAATGCTCATGTTCAGCGGGAAATAAAATATTGTCTGAACCTCTGCTGCTGTGTTTTTATCGAATTCTTCTGGACTGTACTCCGGGGCTTAGCCAGAAATCAAAACCATAGTGTCCACAATGTTCATTTTCCTTCACTTTTTAAATAAATGGGTGACCAATTTGAACAGTTTCCCTATCTTCTGTATGTTTCCAAATGAGGCAATCATGCACTTCAGGGTGTTCGTTAAGCAGAGGGGTGGCCACCCCTCCTAAGCCCTCAACTAATCATTAGGTTTAATAGACATGCCACGGAGACAACAAAACTGGCTGGTAATAAATGGGTCCAGAAGGTTAACAGGCAAATTTCCATGTAGTCTGTCAATGAAATAAGATGTCTGGCAGTTTTAGTTGCTTGTAGTGGTCCCTTTTTTGTGAGCACAGAAGAGAAGTTGTCCTTTCAGTATTCTACCCGCAGATAGAGGATGGATGCTTGGGATTTGTACCTCTGAAACACAGCCCACAACAGAACATGCTACATATAGCTTGCTGAGATTTGTAGGTCATTTGATGTCTTGTGAGACTAAAGTTTAACACAAATTGGTCATGTCTTTGATATAAACAATTTTATCTCCTGTCTTGTCTTTGTTACATAGCATTGAGGGTGGGTTTCTAAACCCATTATGAGTGAAATGCCCTTGAATATGAAATTAAAACTCCAATCTGACAACTCGGGATCTACGTCTGGTTTGAATGTAATGAAAATGCTGAAAACGATTATTGTATTAATTACATGTATACGTTACCATGTTTTATTTAATGTTAACCAGGCCTTCCATCATAATTTATTTCGTACATAATTAGAGTGGATCTATGGATCTACATATTGACAAGAAATGTAACAGAGTTTGTAGTCAGAAATTGTCTTCACAAACAACCCTTTTAATATAAAGATGTACATACCTGTATTACATGTAGGTTTATAAATACACATACACCTTTGCTGGGGTTCAACTATTTGTCATACAAATAGTAAATTAGGTAAGAATTGTAAAACATAACTCATGCTTAAAACAAGACTTTAAAATCTAGCGAAGGGATAATTCACAATGTAGCTCAAGCCGACTTTGACCCAATTGTAATAAGGACCAGTGTAAGTTTTTAAAATATATAGTTGAAAAATACAACAAAAACATGATTTATAAGCCTGAAAACCTGATGGAAAAATCTGAGCAGTTTCCTTAACAATTTAAGTAAACACGTAGCTAATCTGTCCATTATATACTTAAAAATATCACAGAATGAAATAAACAGAATTTAGTAATCAATATGCCTGGGTAATTTTATTAAATACATTAACCAATATATACATTTCAGCATGATAAGTTAATCAATGAAAAAAAAAACGTAAATATTAAAAGTTGTCCTCTTATTTTCTATAACACCCTAGAAGTGTGATTAAAAATGAAATTTGACATCTATAGGATGAAATGATAAGTGTGGATATGCAAAAGATATGGAAAATGTCAGCTTGACAAAGCCCAGGAAATACTTATTGTAAGGTTATTTATCATCGAGACCTAGTTTTTGCGTAATTTACATGTCACTAGAGAGCTTGTGTGATACAATCTATAGCGGTCTCTATAACGCTTAAATTGCATCCAGCAAATATTATTTTTATATACAAGTAATTTACAACATTGCACACCTTGCCAATATACACAAAATTTTATACAAGTGTTGATTCACAACATGCAACCAAAAGCATAAACATAATTAAAGCATCTCCATTTAGTTTTATAAGGTTTCACTAAGATGACCTTGAACCATCAATTCTGTGCCCATTAGATGTATGAATATTGTATATTGGTCGGGATAATTACACTAATAACATTTCGAGGAACAAAAGTTAACGGTAGTTCTATAGGCAGTCTCTTGAGCATTCAACTTAACTATTCCTGTTAACTTCCCACCAAAAAAAATTATGGAAAATTTTACTCCTGTCCTGTGGAGCAGTTAAAGGTATGACATATAATTATATACTGTTTTTCTCATAGAATAAAGCTTCAATATGTAAACGATAGCATATATTGTACATTTCCTCCCATAAATATAATTTATTATAAACAAGTATTTCAACAAACTCGTCAACTTTTAAAAGTCAAATTAAACGTTATAGACTTTTATGACTTAGTATTCATCTGCCAAGATTATCAAGAACAAAAAAGTCAATATTAATTTGATCACAACTCCATAGAACTGGTATTAAAGTAGCATCTAAATAAGGTTTCAATGTATAGGGTTCGGACTGTTCTAAGAAACCCTAATTAGACCTACCAATAAAAATATCCGGTTCATCTAAAATATATCCAGGAGCTTGATTTCTAGCAGCCAATAAAGTTATGTGATAGATACATCATCTATATACAAAGCAAGTTATCTGAAGATACCAAGCAAGGGAGATCATTCAACTTAAAATCTATTAAGGGAGACAACCCAATTTAAGCGAGCTTTAAAATTACAGAACTATGTATAAGTTAACCTAGATATTGAACACTGTACTAGCTGCTTGGAAAACTGGTGGGAAATTCCATCGATGGTGACCTCTTGACCTCTAGATAACATGGTTTACAAACAGGTACAGGTCTTTGAGAGTAATGGCCAGGTAAGGGTATATGGCGAGCGATACACCGTGTACAAAACACTTCACCGCATTTCCAGCAATGGTACTGTCAAAAAAGAAATGAGAGAGAAAAAATTAAGTCCACAACAAGTTTATCTGATTTTTTAAAAATCTTTTCTTTGTTCACAATTGTATGTGGATATATGTCTGAAATAAAATATTAACATTTGCATTGGTTAGTTTTTCAAACTATTGGAATAATTGATTCTTCTTCGCTGCATTGCTTACAGGCACTAGTCCCCTATAAAGCTTAGAAATATAATGGGGTCCCACGGGATGAATTTTTTAAAAGGTTTTTTCCATTTTTCATAAGTAACACAGATCAAGAAGAGGTGAATTTACCATGTAATACCCTTCGGAAAAACTTAAAACCCCAAACAATCAAACAAACAAACAATTCTATCAAATTTGCCCATGTCTTGAATAAATACATGTGATAGCTTGACTAAAATCTGTTTTCTTATAATCCATAATTCATTTTTATGTCAATCTTTTCACAAAAAATCTTTTATAGAAACATGGTTCTCGTCTCATAACCAATAAAAAAACCTGAAAGTCTTTTATCGAAATCTGATACATATAACATGATGGTTAAAACTTAAGATGTTCCAACACGCTGTTACATGAATGAGGTACATATATTTGTCATGTGTAAAATGCTCAAAGCTTTTTGGGTTGGAGGTTAGGTCTGAAGCAAAGCTAAGGAGGTAAATGAATGGACTATTTCACACTGTTGGTGAAGGGGACTCTCCCTGACACAGGAGTCCTGGAGAAACAATTGATATTGGGTGTGTTTGATATCAAGAACTCCTCTTTATGCTGCAATTATTGAGTAAGAGGAGACTCCCTGCCACGAGACTCGTGAAGAAACAATTGATATTGGGGGTGTTTGATATCAAGAACCACTCTGTATGCTGCAATTATTTGGTAAGAGGAGACTCCCTGCCACGGGACTTATGCAGAAACAATTGATATTGGGGGTGTTTGATATCCAGAACAACTCTGTATGCTGCAATTATTTGGTAAGAGGAGACTCCCTGCCACGGGACTCATGAAGAAACAATTGATATTGGGGGTGTTTGATATCAAGAACCCCTCTGTATGCTGCAATTATTGGGTAAGAGGACTCCCTGACACAGGAGTCCTGAAGAAACAATTGATATTGGGGGTGTTTGATATCCAGAACCCCTCTGTATGCTGCAATTATTGGGTAAGAGGACTATATTTTAGGATTAACTTTATTTTCAGTTTTTGCTAAGAATAAATACACACTTACCTACTTGGTGAGAATATTAGTTATTTCTTACACTAAGCAGAGTTACTACTAGTACTGTATTATTACACAGTATTTTTAGCTAGCGGAAGCAGTTTAATAAAACCCTCTCATACTAAGATGTCCTAGCAGGATCATGAACTGGCATTTCTTTTCTTAAACATTCATTGTATCAGAGGAATTCCACCAAATTAGAAATATATAACTTTTAAATAATTTTATACAATGAAAATATGGGGCACGGAAAGGGAAACAATGTCAGCATCAATAGCTAGGGATTTTCTATTTGCAATTCAATTGCTAAGAAAGTAAATACAGCACAAGCTTTTATGGAATTTGGAATAGATGCAATTTATATATGCCAAATACTTTTAAATCAATGTTTATCCTAAATAAAAATCCGATCAGACATATAAAGCCACAAAACAAATATTTTGTTGGATGTTTCAAGTTTTTATAGATCAGTCACCCAGAAAGGATGATGATAGATAAAACATCAGTTTGGAACCATTCTTTGTCAGGAAACATTCCAAATAATTAGGGTAACTTTATGGTAAAGCAAATATTGCCATGGGTTCCATATCAGGCTAATACCAGTTATCCATACAAGATAGTTTTGTTCATTTGATTGGGGTATTATGCCATACAAGAGAAAGAGCTGAAGGGATAGACATATTTGCCTAAATTTGAGACAGGTCAAGCTTAGTAACATGCAGCTCAACAATGCTGGATTTAAATATAATAACAAAGGAAAAGAGTTTGCAGAGGTAAGGGAACATGACACTGACATGGCTTCCACAGTTTGCTTGCATGCATGGGAGAAAGAGCTGTGGCTTGCCTTTCGTGAGAAGTGGTCAAAGGGAGTGGCACAGTTACACTGGCGCACGTTGCGGAACGCTCTCCAGTCCAGAGCTACAGTCTTAAGTTCAGCCAGTAACTGATCCATGGTTAGGGAACCTAGATGGTTAGCACTGCCATGCAATTCGTGATTACTCATAGAGCCTTCCTCAATACCTGAGCGCGACATCTGAGAGCTGGACTCGTCAAATCCGGACTCAGAGTCACTCAGTTTAAGATGGTTCTTCACGCCAACTGAGTCACCTGGGTACAGTTTACCAGGCCCACCATTTGAGTCTCCGTTTGCCAAATCTTTACGCTCAGTGTCACCCGTCCCTCTGTCATAAGCAGTTTTCTGGGGGATGTCACTATCATCTAGTGCTCCAGATAGGATCCCGTCTAAAGAGTCCACAGAGAGAAACCCTTGTAACTTCTTCTGTATCGTCTCCTCGGATTTCCCCAATAACTTACAGATCTGTGTGACTCTCTGAAGAGAGACAACAAAACAAAACGAATTTCAACATTGATACACTAAAACAACAAATTAATCAATCAAAATGTTATACCACACTAAATTTATGTTCTGGAAACTTTGAGAAAGAACAGCTATATTCATGCGTTGTCCTAATTGTTTTTTCTTGAACTACATGTAGCAAGATAAGCGTAAGATAAAGCGAAAAATACTTAATACAATTTATGAGAGACAAAACTTCTGTAAACATTTCCTGATTGAACTATTGACCTTTTCCAGTAGGTGAACATGATCCTGTAGTGATGTGCTGTGGTCTTTAGCAGCACTTAAAATATCCATGATATTCTCTCTAGGGTGGACTCCATTCTCAAACCTGTTATACATACCACGCCATAATCTACAGAAAACAAACAACCATTAATCATGAGAATTTATCCATCTTGTTATTGTTTCTTCAATACACAAACCTGATCATATAGTTTTATTATTGCTATCATTTTTATCATCATATAGCCGGAAAAAAACCTTTGATGTACTGTATAGCCCCTTACTTTACGAACACATCTACTTAGATATCTTTATCATTTCTGTCCAAGATTAGCTTCAAATGGGAC
>JAVFBW010129765.1:0-13914 GCA_034783835.1 Mopalia ciliata
AGAACGCAAGAAAAATAACTTATTATCACAACGTACGAAAAAGTCTTTATCATTAGAACGACTATGTACCACCCATTATCTATGATTAGAACGTAAGAATATCTCAATACTATTATCAAAAAGTATGAAAAACATGTGATTATAATGTAAGAAAAACACATTATTAGACGAAAGAAATACTGTGTATTATCAGAACATAAGAAAAACACGTAAACGTACTGGCAATAATTCAGCGGAACTCATCCCTGTTATGTTCTCAGTAACGACATCAGCGTTTGGACAGAAAACTGTTAGCATGGCTGCAGCGTTATCCAACACATCGCCGACCTCCGCAGCTACTGCGAGAAGTGATTTCAAACCCCTGTAAAATAGAAACCGTAGACATAGGAATTAATCGATTGATGGATTTGTTTTACATTTATTGGTTGATCAAAGGTTTTCTCCGACTAGACAAGACAGAAATAAATAACTACTCTAAAACATGGTAAAATGGTTGTTCTGCTTGACAAACAATGTTACTCAAATGGTAGGTAAACACATTAGGACCGCGCACAGAACATACATTTACATCGCTTTTCCACATGACTGCCAGTAAATTGAAAACAAATGTTAATAAATTCCGCATCCAAAGACCACACTACTATAAAGACACACATTCCATTAAAACCAGTTTATTTAAATAAGGCACATTTCTTCCATCCAAAAGAATGTCTCGAATTTCACTGGAAATGGGAGACAACTCTTGAGGAAAATCACACGCGGTCTCTTGGTTACATGGTTAAAATGATAAAATGAAAGTTGCCAAAATATTGCCAGAAAACACAAACCGTTAAATAATACCAGACCAAATTGAAGTCAGATGTATAATTGATAAAAACGGAAAATGTCTCGTTTGAATTAATTATGGTCCACATTTGGAACGGTTTTTGTACTTAATACAAACCGGAACACGATAACACAAGAACACAAAATAACCGTTTGTTTTGTCTACAACTTGCCAACTATAATATTCATAACATATCCAAACTGAAAAATATTGACACAAGAATAGAACACAAAATTTGTTCTTATAAGAATTCTTTTTAATTTGTTAAAAATATGAATTATTACAAATGATCTATTAACGGACGTTAACAGAGTAATTTATACACTGGGGAAATTCTTTCTAAAACGCCATATTGGAGACGATAAGTAAAACTCTTATTTTGTGCTTGGAGAATTCACCTTACTAGATTGTCAACAAACACATTATTAGAATTATTGTGTTATAAATTGCCATAATACACAAGAGTTTTAGTAATACCTGGACAATTAGAAATCAGATGTATGGTTTATACAAACAGAAGATGGCTCGTTCATACAAATTAATGGGTTACCTTTGGTAAAATTGTTTTCATTGATACAATCCGAAACACTGTAACGTAAAATAACTTTTTGTTTTGTGTACAGCTTACCAATTATAGTATAGTCTGGCCCCCGTCTCCCACAATGCACCGTTACTAGCATTGCATGATGGGAGACGGGACCAGACTAATTATAGTATTCCTTACATCTCCAAAATGAAAATACTGACACCATATTAGAACAAAAAATATTTGTCTTACCTGTATTTTGATCCAACATTAATCTCATATTTTAATGTATTTGGCAGTGGTAATGGATAAATGATGTCATCTATTTCGTGTATCTGTCCATTGGATACCACCTTACTGGACACTGATTTAACATTATTAATGTAAGTGGATGAACCCTGAAATATTAGCCTGGGATTAAATACATAGGTGAAGGAATCTCGAAATCAAATTACTGCAAAATGTCTGACATTCGAACGAACGAACGAACGAACGAACAAACCGAAGCTAGCCATCAGTTTCTGGCGATGCATGGTTGCTAAACTGATAATGAGTGACTTATACACACTTATAGTTTTGGCATTTTCATGGTTTTATATAGGAAAGTTTTAAAACAAATTGAAATATTTTCGTTCTTTCAACTACCCTACGATGAAGCGAAAGCGTTTCATCGCCAGGATAAGTCAGTGACACAGCGGAGAGGTAGAAAAATTAAAGGTTTCATGTTTAAGTTACAGCTTGATTTGTTTATTTACTACAAGCGCCACGCCTTATACGTAATTCAACCTCTAGTACAACGACATTTGATTAACGGGTGATGGAAACCACCCTTTACTTCAGTTTCCGCCAACCCAACTAAAAGTTAGACAGGTGATTAAATTTAGTGCTAAACATAGACTTCATCTCGCCTGTCAGACCGAACAAGTTGAGAACAAGTTGTCCAAATACAGTTCTAATACAGTTAAAATTTGAGCATATAATTTAGTTTTTCCTAGATCATATCCAAGTTGCAAAAGTTTACGTGACTATTTCTAGCAATTCTGTTTTAAGCAGAAGGCCCATTTGTCAAAGAGCATTTCTTAAGAATTATTTATGTTAAAAACTTCACATTTGAACCATTGTAAAGAGCACTATTTGATCCAATAAAAGTGACCCTTGACTCCGTTCGAAACGACCCTAAAACAAAGTTCAAGTTTGGCGAAAATCTACGGTGCAAGACAATTTAAAACATCGACTTCGTGTTCACCTTATCCTATACACAGAAACGGCAATCCAAGTATTCTATACTTTGCCGTAGTTGTTGTCTAAGAACAATTCAACGCCTTCGGGAGTAAAAATGGGACTCTTATCCTTTCGTGTCTTTTGTGGGTATTTATAAAGGATGATTATATTAACATCATATATATTTACAAAGCAGAAGATTTCAAGATTCTAAATATAATATTATATTATGATTTCTTTTTTTTTTATAATGACAAAATAAAAAAAACGTCAAATAATTTCCACACGGATCCTTGTTTGTAACTCTTATTTTTCTTAAATGGTTTGAGATTTTTTTGTCCAAACTTGCATGTCTGTGTAGACCGGTATTTACACTAAAAACCGTCATAGGATTTTTATTAAATTCAAGTTTTTTAACAATCGATAAAAATATATGTAAAAAATACAAATCTGCCCTTATTTGCTAAATATCTTCAAAACAAAAATCAATAAAAAAAAACTGCATGGCGGGTTTTTTTAGATAATGGCTTTAAGATTGTCTGTGCCAAATTTCAAAGACTTAGTGCAAATAGTTTACGAGAAAAAAACGATTTCATTCATAAAAACCAAGAAAAATGAAAGCTGGGAAAACAGCCTAAACGTATGTAAGTGATTGAACTCGGGTTTGTTTCAAGATTACTCCAATAAATTTAATTAACTTCTTTACTATGTCTACTGTTCAGATGTAACATGTAATTGATCTGTGGAATTTGTTGGTTGTAATAGTCAGCAGGTAGTCCGTTGAGGTGAGATAATCTCGTTAATCCCTTCCGCCGTTCGATATACATAATCTTTGAAGCAAGCATTTTACAATTTTAATCTAAAATAAAAAACATTCTAACAGTCATTTTCGATTACAATGACTTCAAGTGAAACATCGTAACGAAATACACGACTACAATGTCGCCAATTGAAACAATATAACGAAAGACGCGATTTGAATGTCTTCAAGCGCCACAGCATAACGAAATACGCGATAAGAATGTCTTCAAGCGGCACAACATAACGAAATACACGACTAGAATGTATCCAAGCGGCATAGCATTACTAGATAAGCAGTTAGAATATCTTCAAGCGATATAACATAACGCATTTACACACATAGACTAAATCAATAGGTCTAGCACTATACAGTACATTAAACACCAAACTATCAATGGGAGTCTCGTAATGTTCCAAAAAGGGGCACTGAATACGGTCCTCTGACGTCACACTGCAAACATGTATTTGACGTCATGTAAAGGCTCCACTACCATGAATGTTCTGACGTCAGAAGACCGCTTTGCAAAGATAAAATTACCTCCCTTGCCAACTTCCCGAGACTCCCATTGTTTAGATATTTACTTACAGTGCCGTTGCACCATAACTTATTACGGTGCGCTCCTGTCTCTAGATGTCCTTTTGCTTTGAGATCTGATAAAGTCCAATTGCCATTCACTGGAAAGGTAAGCAAAAACACACACTTGCTGAATTGCTTTGTTTAATCAAGAAGTCTTCCAGTGCGCTAAATATTTCAAGATATATTAAAAAATGTTTTTGAACATTGCAAATATTTAAATAAGAATAAAAATAACAACATAAATAATAATGATAATAATCTGTATTGAAGCTCGCTTTTCCCAACAATGTAAAATATATCGTGGAGCATAACGTCATAATTGCATCAACAAAAAACAAAAAGAGAAATGCAGCGTTGATACATGTGTCGTCAATACTTGTTGATACAAAACGAGGCTAAAACTGTTAAATTTGACTTGGATTAATTTGAAAACCTCAATTAATATGTAATCTAGTATGCCGAAAACAAAGAGTTCAATTTGACAATTTAATAACTGAACCACAGGTGTGAGCTTCTAGTTCAAAGTATACGTTAAAGAAATATATATCGGGAGACAAATCTTGACATGTATTTCGTCACTTTAGGTCAAGATACTGGTGAACAATTTTGGAAGGTTATACAATTCTTTAATAGCCTACTAGTTTTGAGCAACGTATTGAAATTGTGGACACATTAACTTCACTCAATAGAGCTTCATTTGTAGGAATGGTGTTTTTTAATTCTATGCAAATAAGGTGTCAAAGAGACCGATTAAAATGCTTAATTTTCAAAGTTATCGGAAATGAGCTAATAAAGTGTTGTTTCATATGTAATGTAGAATGCTGAAGACAATGGGATCGTTTTTAATTGTTTTGCCCTTCCCATAATGCATCTGGACGCCAAAACGAGGCTAAAATTGTCAAATTTGGCTCTTTGTCATTTAAAAAATATCAGATGAAAATGAGGATAGTAAGAGTAATGTTAAAAAAAATACATAAATCACCCAAAACAACCTGATGTTCCTCAGAACCTCGATATTGCTTGAGCAGAAGCTATATTTATTATTATTATCAAGCAAACAATTATTCTGTTTACTATATAGCACGACGACAGGTATAATAAAATTGCTCACCAACGCTGTGTTCGGCAATGCTACGAAGATAATCAGAGTTGTCGGAAATCTCTCGGTGATTGTTTATAAAATTTTGACAGGCCTCGTTCGATGGTTCAAACACAGTCATCAGGACAGTGCTGTCATCCAAATTGTTTTTTGTGTCTTCTGATAACCATTCTAAGAACTGGGGAAAAGAGCAGACAAAGAGGTAAATTAAACTCAAGTTTATTTTTGGTTTACCATTTTCCTGTAAAGCCGGCTTCATACCGAATTATTTAAACCACTAATGTCTTCCTTTTGCAGTCCTCGAAACAGTGTTTTGAGTGTATTTGTTAACCACCCTGAAAACTAAATAAAAATAAAAAGAACAGAAGAACTGATTTCACCAAAAACCAATGAAACTACACTAAAGTGTATTGTTTTTGTTTTACCAGTAAAACAGGTTTCATACTGTTTCATTGAAATCAAAAATGTCTTCCATTTGCACTTCTCGAAACAGAATTTATACTGTCTTTGATAACCATCATAACAACTTAACAACAATAAAGAAGAGCAGATTAATTGAATTCCACGAGAACTAATTTGTTTTTTGCTGAACTATCAGTCAGATTCACAGTGTTTCATTTTGCTGGCGTAGTTGCATACCGATACTACACGATAAGTTTGTTTAAATATAATACTAGACATGCAGCGCACGAATATAGCACGAGAACTACAGTAACTGTTGTTGACGATGGTATCGAAAGTCAAATGATACTAGATATACAATGTTATTATGACTAGAGAAAAAATGTGCTATGCAGTTAATTATCAGCAGTGAGCCGGAGAACTTTGTCACACATGTATGTGGATTGTTTGATTTTTCCTAATTGTACTTCTTCTTTTTCGTTATGTAGTGACAAGCTTCGAACATGTACCTATAGACTCCCAAAAATGGTGTCAATAGGGAGACATACAGAGAAAAAAAATAACAAAATTATATTTCATAATTTTGCTCCACATACTTGACGGTTATGATGGACACCAAACAATGCCCCTCCAACCGATTAGGATGTGACGACATCATTTACGATACCAACATTCGCGGAAGTGTGCCCGGCAATGCAGTTGAGATGAAACTCACTATGTATGAAGATGTGCATAGCACGACAAAATTATTGTAGTAAGCATTTGTTGTAGAAAAGAAAAGCGGTATTACTACACGATGTCTGTATACGTTTAGTTCCATTGACTCAGCTCATATTTTATAATACGTCACACGGAGATGGACAAAGCCTTCTTATGTATGTGGATTGCTTGATTTTCCTAATTTTTTTATGGGGTAAAAAGCGCCGAACATGTCCCTATAGACCCCTAAAATTGGGGTCAATAGGGACACATACAAACACTGCTTAATGTGATTGATAAACTGGCCTCTGCATGTATATCCAATAGACTGAAAAAATATATTACCAATGCTGATCCATAAGGATCAAAAGGGTTTTCAGGGCAGGACAATTACAGAAAACATCAGACTGTCATATGATATATTATTTTACACCAAGCTTAATAATATGCCTGGTCTTCTGCTTACGATCGATTTTGAAAAAGCTTTTGACAGCGTATCTTGGCGCTTTATACAACAAATTTTCATTAAATACAATTTTGGACCTATTTTTAGAAAATGCGTTAACACTTTGTACATACATATCTGAACTTGTGTTCTTTATAATGGAAAAATTTTATATTACTTTTTTAACTCACGAGGCTACCGACAAGGGGGGTGGGGGTGGGGGGGGGGGGCTTTGTCGCCATATATCTTTTTACTTTGTGCAGAAGTGCTGGGAGCCATGACAAGATCTAATGAGGATATTAAAGGAATTACAATAGGTGGGATCGAGCATAAAATCAGCCAATATGCAGACGATACGCAGCTAATCCTTGACGGTTCAGAACTATCACTAAGACGTTCTATTCGTGTGTTAAATACTTTTCACCAAATGTCAGGTTTAAAAATCAATGTAGAGAATTAAAAGCAGCTTGGATTGGAGCTTTGACACACTTGGAGGCTAAACTATGTCAAAATTTACAAACAAGTCATTTGATTTAGAAATGTTTCTACATTATGTGGTAGAATATTTGAGAGCAGAGGACCATTGCGGACAGAAAGGAAGGGTTGATGATAACTTGGGGCAATCTATATTATTATTTTCAAAACTACTAAACTGATTTAAATTGTGTTGTAAAAATAAGCTTTAAACTCTTTTTTTTAAATCGGGATAATATAACTAGAGGTAATCTCTGCAACCAAACTGCTCATATTTGTATAAGAACAAGTAATTGTTTAACATCTGTTTATTTAAGATGTATATGTGTGTGTGCAATCACTTCATGTTATGCAAAGATAGAAATGTTAAAAATATTTTTGTCAGACATTTTTCAAATTTTGTCTTGCAAGTCACATAATACAATGTTAAATTCTGTGAAAGTTTACAAGGCATTCTCAATTTTTACTGGAAATGACCTGCAAATGTATACTTATTTCTACCCCTGTTATTTTTATGTGGATTTCTCGGTATTGTTTATCGGTGTAAGAATGATTGTAAATGTGTAATATAACTATGTTTTGTACAACAACAAATAAACTCCATACATTAGACATAGACATTGTAGAAATGTGTGGAGTTTGGCTTAGTCCTATAACAAATATATCATGATGACATAACTGCATGTAAAAATGCCATGTGACGTATCATGTTTTATGTATATTATACCTATATATGCAAATAAAAAAAATAAAATAATATAAAAAAGTTTTTGGATGTCTCCTTTACGACAGAACTGGACCACGGGCCTTATTTACGTACAGAACCGTGAAAGAGACATGCAAAAAAAAAAGAAAAAATTCTCACATTTAAAATGTAACTAAAAAAAAAAATTGAAAAAAATTGAGCTCCTACTCCAATTTTTTGTCTCTCTCTTAAAATGTTACTATTTTTAGATCATGACTGCATTAACCAATCAGGTTGGCCCATCCGTCTTCTGGGCTTTCATTGATTCGCTATCTCTGGGCCAGACTAAGCCAGCCAATCAGAAATATGTTTACAGAGAAGCTGTCTTCTTTTAAGATCATGGACCCGTTAGTGAGAGACTCGGCTCTTCTGTCGTACTTTTGGTTAGGTTTATCTTATGCTGATATTGTGTTCATGCTTGGACATACACACCAATTAAAATATCAATGAGAGGCAATTAAAACGAATTTGGAAGAGTATGCATTAAAAACCACATGAATATGATAATCTTGACGATATCGTGGAATTTATATGCAGATAGATTATGAAGTCTGTAGCGTTGAAAGTCAATCCACAGGCGCATTTTGTTGTGTTGAAAGGCCATCAATGTAATTTGTTTTTCACATATATAGTTTTGTTTATAAAATACTAGAAATAGTGCTACTTTCTGAAAGGCCACTTATTCCTAAAACCTAGTAGTTTTCTTTTTAATACAGCCGTACTGAAGCTGTGTTAAATGTGTCAGCGTATGGAAATGTCTATGAATTTGTGTAGTGGGGTCAGCTTCAGACACCATTATCATCAAACAGTTTGCTTTTTTTGGTACTGAAATTGAGAGACAAAACCAATTGAGAGCATAACTGGTGTGTACCTTGCAACGTATGGAAGTGCAATATTAAAATATTATACAAAGTAATACTTTAACACACTGTACTACGGGCGCCAGTGGTCAGTGTTGCTAACGATGCATCTTTACATTCATAATACGATGTTTTTGATTGGCTGGCTAATTCTGGCCCAGAGAAAGCGCACTAATGAAATGTAAGCTTAGAAGACGGATCGGCTAGCCTGATTGGTTAATACAGTTACGATCTAAAAATAGTAACATTTTAAAAGAGAGAAAAAAAAAATGTTGTAGCAGGAGCTAATTTTTTTTTTCTCTTAAAATTATATTTTAAAAGTGAGAATTTTTTTTTTTTGAAGCTCACATTTTTTTTGGGCATGTCCCTTCCACGGTTCCGTATTTACTTCTTTGTAAGTTAACAAACTTAGAATTTCCGTATATCAATGTAGAAAAAGTTAATGCTTGTTCTTATATCCTCCCATTTCGTATAAGCCAATTATTTGTTTTTGCGTATCTTGAAAACCACCCAAATAATCGTGAAAGAGGGAGACTTCCATGAGCTGTCTATCGCCATAGTAATGCACTTGCGCATTAGCAACTGTCAAGCTCACCAGTTTTCCGGAGATTTTACGGAAACGGACGAGTGAGAACGAGTACCTGATTTTTTGTGGATTGGGTCTGGATAAGACCGAACTTCATATCCCTATATATTGTTATCCCAGGCTGGAAGGAGCTCCTTCTTTCCGCCTCATTTTATCGCCAAAAATAATCCGATCTGTTGTCTTTCTATTATAATTTGTGATTTATCTGTCTTTTCTGTCAGTGGCGTCAATGTAAATATTATGAGACATTAGGCTGGTACATCGTCAAACATGTAAATGGTATACGAGCGCAATAACCACAAGTACGTCTTCAAACTCTAGTCAAACAAACTGGAAATGTTCACTGGAACTGGGTTCATATTGCACGCCGTTAATCCCAATGCCAATTTATCTCTGGACTTTCAGTTAATGTGTTTGAGGTATTAAACAGCAGGTAATGAATTTATAATTATCTAGAAGAGGTAATGACTTTAACCCGTTCCAATGGCTTATGATCATAATCCCTGAGATAAATATTTTAAACTATAAATATAAATATGATTTTGTCAAACTTTCTGTATTTTCAAAATCACAAATAAAATCTGTCTGACTGCAAAAAATATACCAACAAAGAAAAAGCTTAATGTTTAAATGAGCTGTAAGCAAATAAACACGTTTGGTTGTTGTGTAACATTGCACGAATCCTTCGAATTGAGGCCTTCTATTGCAGATTAACAGGATTTGCCCGGAAACCCTCGAGTGTATTACGCGTATCAACTCGGGCGTCAAACAGACTAGCTTTAATTACATTTTAAAAAATTAATCAACAGTTTGTTCACTTATGGTTATTTCACTCAAATGATGGCGTACCACCCCAATGAGTAAGATGGACCGCCCTCGACAACACTAGCAAGAAGAACACGAACAATCTTATGACACAATAGGATGACATTGCACGGGTCGGCTTAATGTTGCCCATGAGACTTGTGTGTTGCCAGTGGTGACGATGGTGGTTTCTTTAACTTTTAAGGTCGGAACGCCGGCATTTATTAGCAAAATAACAGTAAGTATTGCGTTGAACCATTCAAATCTTCACACAAATATATTTCTAGGTTTATCTACTAGAGTTATCTCCCATATCTCTGGCTACAGATTTACGGTCTGCAACTTGTGGTTCTCCTACGCTTGGAGACTGTTGTCAATAAGGTCGAGATGAGGCGGTAGCTCATAAGTCTCCACCGCGCAAACCATAAAAGCGCGGGAAAAAATGTTAAAAAAAAAAATTCGCGAACATGGGAGATAACTACCAAAACTTTCAACAGTGAGAGTTATCCCCCCTCATTGAGTATGCTTTTCTTATTATGTACACAGATTTCATTGTAGTTGTGATTTGTATTTGTTTATTAACCAAATAATCAATATTTAAATAACACATGATATGGTTAGGAATAAATTGGCGGGAATAAAGTCAAAATGATTTGTTCTATCCCTGGAAAACAGGTATTATAGAGATATTTAGAGACATTCCACAGTGAAAGGCTAAAATTATCAAAATCGCTTATTTATTTTAATTTATTGAGTCATAAATTTAAATAAGTGATGTAATAAGTGTGTTAATCTTACACTTAAATTTGAAATGTGTATTATTGCCGATATATCTTCTCTGCATGTTTACAAGATCGTGTATGTGTAACACAATGTACCCCAAAAGCATAAAGTGACAGAAAATCAAGTCTTCAAAAAAGGTTTGTAATTGTTTTAATGGTGTAAGTCTTTAATTCCATCTCGTAGCTAACATTATCCTTTTTGTGAAAATATTTTAATGTAATATGTGCCATATCTTGTAGACAATTTAGTTTATCTACATTGGTGAGTAAATAGTTATTTTAATTGATATTATCTAGTTGGAATAATATCTTATAAAGTACTTATAAAGTACTTGCGGGTGGTTGGAGGGAGCTTCATGTTGCTCTGGTGTTCTCAGAGCTAAAGGGGAACAGGAAGCTGATCTGTTTATGGTGTCTGTATTGCGTCCTGTTGTTGTGGTCCTGTATTTGTTTGTTGCCAGTGGTGTCAAGGGTGGTTTCCTTCACCTTCTGGCCTGGCACGTTGCCATATAAGTGAAATACCCTCGAGTATGACATTAAAGCCCAATTAAACAAACAATTATAAAGTACTTAATAGAACATTACAGTCTGAGAACATATCTTATCCACTAACTTTTCGTTTATTGTTAAGGAAAAAGCTGGTCATATTTGTTTAATTGAATGTTGGTATTTCAACATAAATGCCAGCATGTCATCCTAATGGGTAACGGTAACCAATGGAAAAAAAAAACAATGACAAGATACAAGACGTGTAATAGCCATAAAATATGACCCAGAAAGATACAGAAGTGTGAAAGAACCACAACAAATTTGACAGTGAGCAGCAAGACATATCACAGCGCACATGGTTCAGAAGTCATAAAAAAAACTCTCCTCTGCTTTTATAAGGGCTTGGAACCTTCTATTGTACTATGCAAGCAGTGATGTTGTGTATTAATGAAGAAGTGTATGAACAATAAAGACAGAAATAGCTGTCAACATCTTCTCTTTTTTTAAAATTTCATTAAAACTACATATTAACATCACTGTTTACATACAATTCAATAGGCAGCATTAAAATTTTTTTTTTTTTTCAGTTTTAAAGTTCAAGTTCCTCTGTTCATCTGATGATGAACATCATTCATTCATTCAGCCATCCCCTCCTTACTTCTTCTTTCCCTTCCTTGCCACAGCCCTTGTTTGAAGATCTGCCCGCCAGTCTGAAAAGGGTACAGATTCTTTGTTTCCACAGTATCTATAACCCATATACTGTTGGTGAACAGGAGCTGTCCTCTCCTCGCCACACTTGGGGCATGTGATGGTTGAACTTGTCCTCCTGTATTTGCGTTTTGGCTTGTCTATACCAGTCACATCTACAGAAGGGGGCAACATAACCTGTGCAGGAACTGTTATAACGCTGGGAAGTAGGGTGGGAGCAGGTAGGATTGGTGTTAACGTTGTTGGTGGAGCATAAAGTATATGCCGCCTTTTCAATTTGGCCATCCCAGAAGTATCCGGGGCATCTTGAAATTCAAAATGGGTTCCCTCCCCAACAGGCAATGCTGTTGGCTTTTCCTTTGGAGGTGGGGCTCCTGTGTCAACCATTGGCGCACATGGCAAGGCTTTAACCTGCATTAAAATCTTCCGGTCCCTGTCCTTCCCTGTCTTGTTGTACCTGAAAAATATGAAATTAAAATAAAATAAAATACTTGTAAAACATTATTTTTCAACAACAGCAGCAATCAAATTAATGTTTCACTTGACATTCACATTATCATGTGGCACTGTAATCACAAGTGAATTCACCTCCGTAAAAACACAAATCTAATAAACAATGTAACAATTGTCAACCAATTCCGAAAATTTTCACAGGAGCTCATCATAATCATATTAATTTTTAAAGAAGGCATTAATACGCTCACATGCCAAGCGCAATTAAGGCCTACACCAGGCATTTAAAACAAAGCGGTATAAAATGAAACCATGCTGTGTCAACCTGTGTTTAAAATATTAAATATAACGTGTCGCCCAGCTAGTGTGCAGAACCTGACAATGCAAGAGTTATCTTTGCAGAGTTTAATAAATATAACAAACTATAAATATGGAATTTAAAAACAATAATAAACACATTGCTTCGATTATTACCGTATGCGACACTTTAGTGCTTCTGACTGGCCGCAATTGACTTGCGTGTACTTAAACCGGTAAGCGAGATTTAGTAGTTAAATCTCACTCCCTCGAGTTCTCTGATTCTCGGGTAGTCTCGCATGAACCAGACCCTATTCGCCTTAACCTTGAACCTCGACGTTTTAATTTGCAAAACGGAAATGGCCCGATTGTTGTATAGTTGCTTTTCTGATAAGTTAGTTAAAAAAAAAAATATCTCAAAAATTAAATCTAACCCAAAACCTATCAATTTATTTACGAATAAATTACTGTAGGTTTTATTTGTTGAAATTAGAAAGTATTCAGTCCGATTTGAAAACAAGTGTGACCTAGATCATTATAGTAAACAGTCTGAGGCAGACTTCCATAAAGAGGTAAGAGAACATGTGCCGCGTGCTGACATAATTAAGTCTCTAATGAGTTACCCAATCAGATTCATGTACGTGAAATCTATTTTCTTTGACTTCTACAAAGAGACTTATATAGGTCAGCGACTACACAAATACGGACTGAATACTTTCCAATTTCAACATATAAAATCTAGAGTCATTTATTTGTAAATAAATTTATAAGATTTGGGTTTCGATTTAATTTTTCAGACCTTTTTTTTTAAATTAACTTATCAGAAAAGCAACTATACGACAACTGGGCCATTTCCGTTTTGCAAAATAAATCGTACAATGTTACCAGACCCTATAGCCGTGGTCGAGGTTAAGGCGAATATTGTCTGGTTCATGCGGAGACTAGTTCTCGGGTGCTCGGGTTCTCGGGTTCTCGCGTTTTCGCTCTTCAGAAAATTACTCAAACACGAGGTTGTACAAAGGAATCTCGTGGTTTTACATATTATGTGGGCTGATGGACTGTTTTCTACAGATCAATGGATTTTTTAAAAATAATAACACGATGATGTGTGACAGGGCCG
>JAVFBW010129776.1:0-13914 GCA_034783835.1 Mopalia ciliata
CCAGTGGCCAAAAGAAGTCAAAACTCAATTTTTTCTAACAAAACTGAATATCAAATTTAGGAAAAACTCAATTTGCCCTTATTTGTCATCAGGGTATTCCCGATGAAAAAGTGTAAAACCCTGTACATGACATTAGGCCATGTTTAAGCTCTATCTCTAATCCAGTATTTATGATTTAATCTGGTGTATTAGTGGATAAAGCAACCAGATTGTACTCCCTGGTGCTTAGCGGAGACATGACTTGTGGTATTGTTGTGTTATCTTGCTAGTAAAATATCCTTATTTAAGTATGTTGTAAAATTCTGTTCCTATTTTTTATAGGAGACATTCCATTGGACTTTTCTCAGAAACCTTTTATTTCCATGGATTGGAAAAACAATGAAAGACTCAACCCCTATGTTCTTGTTCAGACTAAACCACTGGTGAGTACTGTCTGGCTATTTACTATGAACAAAATTTTAACTGGTTTCTAAAGTTTTAAACAAATTTGAACGCAAAAAAAAAATAAGTAAAAATTAGGCCAACTAGGCCACACAAATAAATCATTTGTTTGCACTAGGCAACTGTTGCTTGCTCTGAGCAAGTGTACAAGTATCATAACAGGAGGAAGTTTACTGTTTGCCTTGTGTTCTCTGACCTAAAGTGCAACATGAAGTTGACCTGTTTATGGCAACTTCTTATTAGGTCTTGTGGTTGCTATCCTTCGCCCAGTGGACTGACATATGAGCAAAATTATCTTAAGTATAGTTTAAAAAATAAAAAATAAATTTAAATTTATTTACGCTGTAGAAATTCTTAATTTGATCTATCATCAGTTTAGAATATTCTTTGGTAGTTACAAAGCAAACACAAATAAATTCAAAAGTTACTTGGTTTGGTTGTTGAGGTTAATTCGTTTTTGTTTCTGTGTTTTAGGAGACCGATGATGATGTCAGTGTACAGAACTCCTCTCTTGATGGTAAGAGTAGGCGATATGGCGGCAGAGCTGTCTGAAAATATTTTTGCACTAAGCTGATAACATCCTACCATCATTTTTTTTTTTTTTACGTTTTTGTCTAAAAAAGCCAGTTGGGTTGTTTTCCATCAGCACAATGGACATTTATATTTGTGCAACAGCAAAAATGAAATAATTTGTGTAAATTGTCTAGAAGAGTGTGCAAACAGAGACATTTTATAAGTGTAACAAAGAGCACCAACCTTCATTTCTACAGGCTAATTAAGGGGTGTGTTGTAAGCGAAGTTCAGTGCAGCGCACTATTTATCTGAATTGTTACACTTTATCTCTCTGGATAACCAATCCTTTCTGCTCACAGGTTTGAGTTTCCTTGTTGACCTCCGATATAGGACACCCTCTGGCTAAGGGCAGTTTATTTAAAGATTAGCAATGCTGTCCATATTCAGTACTTCACAAAAATCTTTTGTTATTATTTGCTGCTTTATTTACAAATCTATATGCCCGCTGTACTCCATTAATATAAGGCTTCCGGTAAGGGTAGTTTGTTTGAAGAGTAGCAAAGCTGTCTTTACTTAGCACTTGAGGAAAATTTATTTTCCAATTATATGGAATGGCTTTTCATCTTGGTTGTGCTAGGTCAATCATTGTATTGTTGGAATACACTCTGTCATATAGGTGAAATACCATAAAGTATGACGTAAGACACTAATCAATCATTCAATAAATCCACAGAGCTCCAACAAATACAGATATGGTCTTTAAGGTTAATATGGTTTCTATCACCATTTGGACGGAAATGACATCATCATAGTGAATGTCAATAAAGCAAGAAAACCCGATCAAAAACACAATCTTTCACAATGTTCATACTGATTTCAGAGAATGGAAATATCACCTTGGACCAGTGTTTACGTTTGTTTACTGAGCCTGAGGTTTTAGCCCCTGATGAAGCCTGGTGAGTTCATATTTTAGAATTTACAGAGAAAATAAATTGACGCTATTGACGAGTAAATTTTGATTTCGATCGGTTGGAGATATCTGCTTGTCAACAGATATGTCAGTGTCTAGTCTTGACTAGACTAGAGCAAAGGATCATCTTCTTGTCCTGGCCCGCGGCCGTAGCTCAGTGGTAGCAAGTGCGCTTCCTCAACTGAACATGCTTTGATTTACCACTCAAGGGTTCAAGTCCACCTTTCGACAATCAAGTATATGAGTCACATGTTGTGGCTCCGGCAATCGCGGGGGTGGTTTTTACGAGGTAATAAGGCTGTGTACAGTGTGAAGTGGACAATCCTTCGTCATGTAAGTGAAATACCCTTGAGTATGACGTTGAACACCAATCAAACAAACAATCTTGTTGTCCTTGTGTTCTCAGAGCTAAGGGGCAACATGAAGCTGACCTGTATGTAATGTATGTATAGCCTCCTGTGATTGTGATCTTCTGATTAAGGGAAGTTTGTGTGGAGAGTAGCAAAGTGTCAAGTGTCAATTATATTTAGAATATAAGTGAAATACTCTTGAACATGGCGTAAAGCACTGATCAATCAATCAATATGATTGTACTTATGATGGTCCTCTATTGTCTTTGTGTGTTGCCAGCGGAGGGAACTTCCTGTTGCCTTGGGGCTCATAGACCTTAGGAGCAACATGAAGGCAATATGTTTATGATCTCTTTGTTTTATGATGGCTTAGTGGTAGCGTGCACACGAGTGCGCTTACTAAACGGAACCTGCTTCGATGTACCATTTACCAGATTGAGTCCATCAGGTATGTTGTCACATGTTGTGGCTCCGGAAATCGCTGGGGTGGTTTTTACGAGGTTTCCTCTTGGTTCTCCACTGTAATAAGGCTAGGTGCAGTGTGAAGTGGACAATCCGGTTGTGTATAAGTGAAATACCCTTGAGTACGACGTTAAACCCCAATCAAAAAAACAATCTCTGCTTTACGTTCTCTTATTGTCCTGACTATAGTTTCACAAAGCGATTAGTCTAAGTTATTGCCTTGGTGACACAATGGCTTCACCCATTGTATTGGCACACCATCATCATGTGAGTGAAATAAGTATGGTGTTAAACCTGGATCAAACAAAGAAACAATTGTAATAAGACAGGCATGTATATTATTTTATGTGTGTTTTAGGTATTGTCCTAAATGTAAAGCTCATCGTGAAGCCACCAAACAAATGTCCATATGGAGACTGCCTCATACTTTAATCATTCAGCTGAAACGCTTCTCATTCCGTAATTTCATATGGAGAGACAAGATTGATAAAATGGTGGAATTTCCAACAAGGTCAGTACCAGCAGAATTTATTATTTTTTTTAAAAAACCATTGCCATAGAGCATGCAATACATTCCCTAACAATTAGATTTAATCTTCTCTCGGGCCCACGGCCGAGGCTTAGTGGTAGGGAGTGCGCTTACTAATCCTGCTTTGATGTACTGTTGACAAGATCATGTCGGTCTGTGTGGGCCCTTAGGTATATGAGTGAGTCACACATGGCTACAGAAATCACAGGTTTTTTTTTTAGAGTTTTCCTCTCGGTTTGCCATCTTAACTAGGCAAGGAAGACTGTGAAGTGGACAATCCGTCATTATTTAAGTGAAAAATCCTTGAGTATGACATTAAACCCCAATCAATCAAAAAACCAAACATGTACTTTCTTATAGCCATCTGGCTCTGTTATTGAAAGATTTCTATATTATTGATTTCAGAGGATTGGATTTGTCTCAATATTATGTTGGTGCACGACCTTCAACAGAACCCCCGCCGCTGTTTGACCTCTACGCTGTCGTCAATCACCACGGAGGAATTCTGGGAGGTCACTACACATCCTATGTTCGGTGTGCAGACTTGGTTGATCCACTGAAAAGTGAAGTGGGTAAGTTCTTTGTTTTTATCCAGGGCAGCACTGCAAGTCAAAATATAAAAAATCCTATCAAAGTTATTAGAAGGAATGTTTTATTAACCTCCACAGTTTATGTGAAATATTATGATGTGAGATATTATGATGGGAGATATGATAATGTGAAATATTATGATGTGATATATTATGATGTGAGATATGATAATGTGAAATATTATGATGTGATATATTATGATGTGAGATATTATGATGTGAGATATTATGATGGGAAATATGATCATGTGAGCTATTATGATGTGAGCTATTTTGATTTTAGATATTATGATGCGAGATATCTTGATGTGAGATATTATGGTGTGAGATATAATGATGTGAGATATGATAATGTAGGATATTATGATATGAGATATGTTGTGAGCTATTATTATGTGAGATATTATGATGTGAGATATGATAATGTAAGATATTATGATGTGAGATATGATAATGTGAGATATGATAATGTGAGATATTATGATATGAGATATGATAATGTGAGATATGATAATGTGAGATATGATAATGTGAGATATGATAATGTGAGATATTATGATATGAGATATGATAATGTGAGATATCATGATATGAGATATGATAATGTGAGAAATTATGATGTGAGATATGATAATGTGAGATATTATGATATGAGATATTATGATATGAGATATTATGATGTGAGGTATTATGATATGAGATATTATGATGTGAGGTATTATGATGTGAGGTATTATGATGTGAGATATAATAATGTGAGATATGATAATTGGAGATATTATGATGTGAGATTGTCAGCCTCATGTATATAAGTAAGGCAATGGGATAAAATGAGATATGTTAACCCAATATGTTAAGACATGAACAGAAGTCCATAAACCAGAACTGTGAAATGCCCTATTCAGTAGTGTAGACAGCAACGTTTACCTCACCCATCTTAAAAGAGATAGGGTGACGTACAGTGGGTGTTGTGCGCAATTGGTTCCCTGAAAAGTCTGCCTAGCGCCTGTTAGAGTTGAATCAGTAGCTCTCGTCAAACATCGGTAACAGTCTGTGAATAGTTTTGTCTGATTTTCACTCTTGAATTGGGCGGGTGGTTGGAGGGAGCTTCATGTTGCCTTGGTGCTCTCAGAGCTAAAGGGGAACATGAAGCTGATCTGTTTGTGGCGTCTGTATTGCATCCTGGTTTTGTCGTCCTGTATTTGTTTGTTGCCAGTGGTGTTGCAGGGGGTTTCCTTCACCCATTGGGCTAGCACATCATCATATAAGTGAAATACCCTTGAGTACGACGTTAAACCCCAATCAAACAAACAAACAAACACTCTTGAATTGGAAACTCATTTGCAGATTGTGAAAGTCATGAATGCCACCATAGGATGACATGATTCCACACGCCATGTCTTTTCGCAAGGTAAAACCAGGTCAAATCGACTGGGCTAACAGTGTTAGATTCAATAATACAATAACCTACCTGATGGTTCGCCAGTCCCCCACAAGAGGGATGGCAAGTATTTTAATAGGCCGATTTTTTACACAATGTCGTACACACTACTGATATGGACATTTCATACTAGTTAATAGACTTCTAAGAAAACTAATATAAAATGATGCCTTAAAAGCTCTGTTATTTCTCCTTTCTCTTGTAGACTGGAGGTTGTGTGATGACAGCCGAGTTCATTCATGTAGTGAGAAAAATGTGGTGACAAGAGCAGCATATGTTTTATTCTATCGCCGTAGAAACATGTTTGTGCCACTCCCTCCTGCTGTGTTTGATGCAGATAGTGAAGATATAGAGGAGAGCTCCGATTCCAAGGGAGATAACTTTGGAAGTGTGGATAAAAAGGAGGAGTTACCTGAACTGTTATCAGACACCTCTATTTTATTTCTATTTCACAAAAGGATATTTCCTGAACGGAGTTTTTAACGATTTTTGTAGAAGAAAATAATGTTATTTGGTAAAGACCAACTTTAGTCACACCACGGCGTACAGGGCGAATATGTGTGCGGAAGACGCTTTTTAGTTTATTGCGTGTCTAACATCCATTCCAATATTTCGTTAATGTAATTATTTCTTATCGCGTTATCTTTAATGTACAAACTATATTCATATTCTGGTATTGATCTTGGCACTGCGTTAGAGGGCGTCCTTATCTCTTTTGTCTTTTCGTCCAATCAATGCCATACGTGTTTGAAGACTGGAATAATACGCGTATTTATTCAGTAATGTTAAGTTACATGGTTACTAAATGTATATACTAGTACATGTGAAATCACCTGAACAACTGTCAAATTGTAGATCAATTATTTTTATAAATAGGCCTACAATGCGCAAAGACAACTATATCTTTAGGATTACAAATTTAAAAAAAAAGATAACACTTGTTTATGTTAACTTTTTAATAGAGCAAGTGTTTTTAGAAACGAGATACAAGGAAAAGCGACATCAACACTGGAAATAGCCAGCGTTAATGTACATGTCGATCAATTAATCAGTTTGCCCTTTAGGTTTGAGAACACCAGGAAAACAGGAATATTCCTTCACCCAAGCCTCTGCTTTGTGTGAAATTCACAGCCTTGCATATAAACTGAATTCACGAAAAGGTTTATATACAATGTATGTCATTATATAATAATCCGCGACGGTGCTACACTTACCACAATTCTGCGCAAAATTTATTTCATAACACAAAAAGGGATTTATTATTGTGAATAAAATTTGCCTAGTTATCTAAATTTTATCGGGCAGCCGTGGGCACGAGGCTGTCTTCTGTCAAAGTGAACATAATGTTTACTGATTAATTCATGATACATCATCCATAATAACATTGTCCCTGTACTTTGCAATAAATCTGTGTCGGAGAAACGGATACCTTTTCCATTACTAAAACTTTACAGCACAGTTTTGTATGCGAACGCCAGTCCTTAGACACTTCGTATTATTTTATCGTTTACTCATAGTTCTAGATTGTATATGCTGGCTGATGAATGTAAGCAGAATACATATCAAGCAGCAGCCGTTTGACACTGAGATGTGACAAGTTCTTATTATATCATTAAACTATAACCTTCGTTATATAACCCTGCCCTGTTGTTTGTTAATAATAGGTCCAGATAACAAGGTCAGCGTTAATGCGTTTAGCCACACGAAGTACACACAAATGTTTAAAACATTGCTCCGTTTGGTTGGAAATGTAAGGCATGCAGAGTGTCACTTAAAGAGTTTTATCAAATTAACCCATTCTAGTCGGGATAGAAAGTACAATATACTGTTTAAGTGTGTGAATGTACTTTTATTTATAAAATGTTCTCTACACTGTTTAAAAAACATGTATGGACTAATTGTCCATCAACCCTTTTATAGTTGTTTAATTCCAACAAATACCAATGTTTAATATTAAACTACCTAACAACAGCCCCGTGAGGGAGCGAGTGGGCCATGGCCCTTCAGAATACTCCCTCGGCTTCCTCGGTCGATCGTAAGAGGCAAGAAAAGATGTTGCTTTCTGTTGCCCTGCATGGTGTTCTCGGAGCTAAAGGGTAACAGGAAGCAGATTTGTTTGTGATGTTCTGTATTTGTCCGTCGTCATACAAGTGAAATACCCTTGAGTACGACGTTAAACACCAATCAAACAAAAAAAAAAAAACTACCTGACAACAATATTGTTACGTGTTACGTATTACACCCTGTATCTCCATTTAAGGAAATATCTTGGCTCGTTCTTTTGTGTAATTTATCTTTTGTGTTAACACCCGGGCACCTTTAAAAAATCTATTTAATGAATTGGAAAGCAGTCCCATAGTTTTATAACAGTCAGAGAGCTATTTATTAACACCGTAATTATCCTTCTTGTGGGATTCACTGACCATTTAAACAGAAGAAGTAGTTTTATAACGGTAAAAGCTGTATGTATTAACACCGTACTTACAGTTATTGTGGAATACTGAGGTTGATCGTAATACATGGTGACCTCAAATAGGATTGCTACTGCGGGGGAACATTCAGTAATTGATCTCTATAAAACACAATCGGTATATCAAGAAAAGACTGATCCAGTTTATATATTGAGATGAAAATGAACTTCTTGATCTAATTAAAACGTCTAGCGGGGATGTAATAACAGTCGATCCAATCGAGTAAATTTTATGCGTCTGGGTTTATTTCTAGATTCTCTAACTGAATATCTGAATGGGTTGGACAAATCCCAGGTTTCTGTTTATCTCACCTTCGGGCTGAAGTTACAATTATTTGTATATCACAGATGCGGATTGATTTATGTGATGGTCCAACAAGTGCGTTGAAAATATGTACAGACGACTAATTGCCTTTTGTCATAATGCATGTTTATTAAATAATCATAAACTGTGTTGTAAAGCTCAAATAAATAGAGAATATTATACAGTGATTTCAAGATGTGATTTTAAGTAATTTACTATAAATAGATTCATGTAGCTTTATAGTAAACAGAGAAACATTGTTGACGTTTTGACCAGTGTTTATTGTTGCAAATGTTGCAAGCAGTCAACACACGTCAATGACTTGTTTTCATACTGAATGTTCTAGAAAGCTATAGTGGCCCACTTTTCACTGTTAGTCTCTGTTTGTTTACTTTCATTTTTCTAGTTTCTCTGACGCAGAGCTTTTAATTGAGTAAAATTGGGTTTTCAAGAGTGTTCTATGTGTTGTTATTCTAAATTATATCTGGAAACTTCTGAATCTCCCTATATAAGTGAGTTTGATTGTATGATAGGGGTAATCATTTAAAAGCCATTCACTTCGCACTGTAGAGGCATCAGTCCCAACCCAGTCTAGAGATACGTAAACTGATCGTTTTCTTCCTGTTTGGTATCTACCGTAACACTTTGTAAATATTGTTTTAGCCTTCTAATAACTAATGGTTCAATTAACATACCACCCATTTTCTTCTTTTTTTATCATTAGAATAAATACATTTGGCAATTGTAATATTCCATAGGCCTACTGCTTCTCTGCTTTCCCTCAACCTTGCGGTCTGTATCTGTTTAAGAACATCTCTAGGGACTTTATTTGTTTTTGTGATGAAGATAATGTGCTTTGTGAATTTAATCATAGTAATCCGATCGGCTTATTTCGTCTGTGTTAAAATAATTTCGATTTACAAAACTACCTTAAAGCGACAAAGTCCTGTCGGATATTTCATTATTTTGCTATTATATCGAATTTAATTGTGAAGACACTGAATATTTAAAAAAAACTTGGCCCCGTGGGGGAGCGGGTGGGCCATGGCCCTGCAGAATACTCCCTCAGCTTCCTTGGTCGATCGTAAGAGGGGAGAAAAGAGAATGCTTTCTGTTCCCTGCATGGTGTTCTCATAGCTATAGGGTAACGGGAAGCATATTTGTTTGTGATGTTCTGTATTTTTGTCCGTGGTCATATTAGTGAAATACCCTTGAGTACGACGTTAACCAGCAATCAAACAATTAAAAAAACCTTTACTATATTTTAGAATAGCCACAGTTTTATCCTAGTGTTTTGTATTCACCGGCAACATGCATATATTTGTGTTGCATTGGAAAAATCTTATCCACATGGAGTTTCATGAAATATCAAGGTCGCCTTTATTTTGACAATTTTGCGAACGTTTGATGATACAAAGTCGTATGTCAGGCAGCAGACTAGATCTTGGATCAATCTGACCGTACTATTCACCAAGCGTTTACATTTACTGATAATAAAAAACAACAGCCAAAGACGATTTGGCCTGTAATTTTTGTTGTTGTGTTTTCAAAACGTTTGTATATAGCTTTATTTCTTCATGCATTATAGGAAAGATAAATAATCCGAGCAACACATTAACAATCTTTCTTGCGGCAGATGAAGGTTAAATATCTAAAGCGGTAGTCAATTTATCAAAAAAGATATCGATCATCAGGAAGTTTTACGGCAAACGGAAAATAGATTGAGATCACCCACTTTAAACTCGTTAATTTAATAACTTCATCAGTTGAATTTGACAGTATCGCTGACCAGTTTATCTAACTACAATTGGTCAGTAGCTCGCAGAAAACCTCATGTTGACGGAGCCATGTGGACAATCAATGATACACGACTGACTTTGAAAAGATTGTCGGTAATGACATCTTTGTTGACCATATATCACCATTGATTGACTGACTCATTACATTTTTTTTCCCGAAATTACTCATAATACTTTTCTGTTAAACTGTGGTGTGATCATTATTTGACCATGTCTACATAGTATATATATAAAAGATAAACTACATAGCTTCAATTGTGTCTCATTATAAATAAAATTCTTCGTAAACCAGTATATAAATATATAGATAATCAATGTTCAAAATAAATAAATATCAACACATTTTGAAAAAAGGTCATAAAAATGGAAAGTGTTCATAATTTAATATCTGCATTTTTATTTGTATGTCTTATATGAAATTTAATGATACACTATAGAATAGCTTGAATAATACATGAGTTATGAATTTATGTTCGGAAAAAAATGGCAGCGTTGATAGATATGGTTATTTAAAGTCATCTTACAATTGCTTACAGCATAGCATATTTACAAATCGAAATGACAATGATGCATTGAAACAGATGAGGTTATAGATTTTACTGTTATGGGTGTTTCCCTGGAGCAGATTAAACAATATCATACTAATGCTGGATAGCAGTTGTTCTTCAATATGGGCATTAGCCGAGAGCTTCAAATGTAGTTTATTTACAATCGAATTAATGTGAGGTATGAATGCAGTTTGTGTTAAGACAGCTGGTTTATGTTGATCAAATAACATTACAAAGGATCCGGTGTTTGTTATTCCGGCGTCACCTTAAACCCAAATACGAATCGTATTATATGGGTAAATTGCCAACGCTGCTATTTTTTTCTCCTTTTCTGTCTGTCTCAATATTTGTCAATAAGCAGGACTTCAACACATTCTAATGAAATCAACTTGCATTTGTTTTGAAGCGTTTTGAAGAGCAGGATAGGATTGGCTTACAACCTCTTTAAACATAACCACGTCACCATGTTGGTCAAAGGAAAGAACAAGCTTTCCAACACACTATCGGCATCATTTGTGTACTTTAAATGGATTTCATTTTCTATATCAAACATTTCACAATAAACTTAGGGATACTAGTTTTTTGGGCTAGCTAAAATAATGTCCTGTCTAAATATGTAAATCTTAGAGCATATAAACATTGAGTACTAACACCCAAAAGAAACAGAGAGTTAGTATTAGTTAAATGGTATACAATGGCATCGTTTTCTCTTAATATTTGCAAACCTCTTCTTTGAGATCTTTTCAGAAAAAAATTATTGTTTACCACATTGTATGGACAGGTTTAAAATCATAGTGACACATATATAGTGTTATAAATACAATGTGAAATGTCAGAATTTCCGTTATCCATAAAATAAGGGAGCAGTAAAAGTGGCATAGTAAAATATTATAGACGACTTAGCATCTCATTTGAATGACTTATTATCCCGTTTGAAGGATTCAATAACTTGTGGGCGCGATACTTAGTTGTTTTAATGAGTTATTTAAACTGAATAAATTACAGCATTTGACGGCCAATTTTATATGTAGATTTGAACGACTGTATCTTTTCGTGTCCTTTTGTTGTTAATATCATGTTTACGTTGCAGAGTCAAACGTATCTCTTCGTCTTTCACGCCAAATACAAAATTGTATTCAATCAGCAAATTGCGGTTTATTTTCTCCACATGATCAAGCGTTGATTTGTGCATTGCTTGTTTGGCTGTTACACACAGCCCTGGTTATGAATATGATGAAACATGGCATTGAACTACAATGAAAACCTTCTCTACCATTAAATTGTCAAAATACGATTGGAATAGCTTTGAAATCTAACACCAATGACTGGGAAAGACAATACACCATCAACTCGTCCTGTCCTCATCGGTTAGTAGAATGTCGCCAAATTGAAATCTCCCAAAGATAAAACAGGCATTGGTGGATGCTAGAAAATTCGTAATGTGTGTTTGTGTTAATGTCTGCTGAAATGTGTTCATATTGAAAGAGCTGTAGTAATTTTTGCAATAGTACACGTTTAAGATCTCTTTATTGTTGAGCACTTTGGCGTAAAGTAGGTTTGTTGAAATATCTCATCCAGTCTGGTGACAATTGGATTAAACTTGTTGTTTTAACATGTCCTTCGGTCGTCTATGTATATATGTCCAACAAAAGAACAACAATTATTGTCAGTTTACAACGGCAGTGAGTTTAACAGGTTAACACTTGCATCGGATTTAGTGACATTCTTTGGAGCTATAATTCTTTTTCCTGTTAATTTAAAAGTCTATCAGTGTCGTAAAAACCAATGCACCTACATTAATCGGATTTATTGACAAAATTGTTACAATCTTGCACCTTGAAAATCGGTTACCGTGTTAAATAGGAGCTTTTTACCAAAAGTATAATGACTTCAGGACCAATACAGCATGCCCTGTAATCGTGTCGTTTAACTGTTTTCAATCAAAACGATACATTATTATTAAGTGCATGTAGGTATTTAACCACCTTTCTTTCTTCAGGTGGGGGTTGAAAACTAATGTGCATCTATGAGTGTGTGTTTCTCTTTTGCCAAATCATTGTATTAAAGTGCTCCGTTGTAATGATTAAAAAGTTTGAATATTCATTAACACCAACTACCAGCCTTTGTTCTGTTTTTCTGAGTTTCATGCAAATGTCAATCACACGAACAATGTAGATATGTAGTATTTGATAAGTATTTGGCCTATGTACTGAAGGTAAGAAACAGGCACGTCCAAAGTGGTTCAACTCTTTTTTTTTTTTAAGTGCTGCATTAGTTAAGTTAGCAACTAACTGGACTGATCCTCACCAAATGATATATTGACTAGAGGTGTTTATCTGGATCTTGGCTAAGCTCTTAGTTCTGACCTAAATCAAATTTTAAGTATTTGCGTCTGGCACAAATTAAAGACTTCTTGACAAAGCACAGCCGGGATAAGGAAACAAGGTGTCATCCTATATATTTGACATGGTTTCGCTTGTGGATTACGTTGGACTTGAAGTCTGCTGGTAGTGTTGGTTATTTGAAGATACGTCCAATTGCTCAATAAAATGCAGAATACAAATATTACTGTGATCTTAGTTTTAATCCATCCAAGTTCGTAAGCACAATCGTCGTAAAAGAATGTATACCACTGAATTGGCATTACTTGACAACTTGTGGGTGCTCCAAGCTGACAAGGAATGACCTAAATGCTTGACCCAAATAATTATTTAAGCTGATTAAACTGCGCTACCTTACAAGAACTTTTAGGAGACAGCGAAGGATAAAATCAGATTACATCCGGGATGTCTTTTTGCAGTAGGCTCACTTTTAACATACTTTGGTCCAAATTACAGATGAGCCTTTTCATACTTCATGGCAGAATTTAGTTTATATTGCTTTGATGCGTCCAAACCGTACTCATACCAGTGTGCTACCTATAATTCCTGTGACGTTTTTTAATGTTGTGCTGACTAGACTATACATTGTGTACAAACTGTACCCATATCAGTTACCTGTTTTTTCTTTGAATTAAACAAAAAATATTTTAGTCACTAGACAATACATGATCATTATGTGATGTGTACAAACTGCGCCCATATCTCTGTCACTTGTATTTCCTTGGATTTTTTTTTTTAATTTTCTCGCTAGACTACATGTACATTGGTCAAATGTTACTAAAGTAACTAGAGATATCTCTCGAACTGTCAATAAACGGAGAGCAGGAAAGACGACAACAAGACCATTATGATACTTCGATTAGCTCAAAACTGCTCAGACTATCAAGTGTGGCTTTTACACCCGACTTTAACATGTAGCAACAGGGGTTTTCTTGTTAAGTTTCACAGAAATTGCGCCCGTGAGGGAGCGGGTGGGTCATGGCCCTGCAGAATACTCCCTCGGCTTCCTCAGCCGATCGTAAGAGGCGTGAAAAGAGGTTGCTTTCTGTTGCCCTGGTGTTCGCAGAGCTAAAGGGTAACGGGAAGCAGATTTGTTTGTGATCTTCTGTATTTGTG
>JAVFBW010129787.1:0-13910 GCA_034783835.1 Mopalia ciliata
TTCTCAAAATTAAATTCCATAAGCCACTTATCGGACCATTTCAATAGAGATGTTAAATCTTGGTTTATCAGTTCCTCAACCTCGTCTAAATTGGTTGAGGAATAAAACAGTGAAGCATCATCGGCAAAGAGCCTCACAATACTATCTATATTATTAGCAATATCGTTTACATAGATAAGAAAGAGAAGAGGACCCAATACGGATCCTTGAGGGACTCCTGCCTCAATAATTAATGGGTTGGACAATGAACCATTTACTAACACTTTTTGTTCCCGCTCAAGCATATAACTTTTAAACCAACGTAATAATGATCCACCTATTCCATATTGACTGAGTTTAAACAGCAGTCCCCGATGCCAGACCCTGTCAAACGCTTTAGATAGATCACAAAACACAGCACATGCGTATTCACGTGAATCTAGTGAAGTGCACATACTGTGGTAATAATCAATAAGTTGGTAAGTACATGAATGCCCTGGTAAAAAACCTGCCTGTAGGTGATAAAATAAATCGTTTGATACCATATAATTATAGACAGATTTAAAAACTAATCTTTCCAATATTTTACTTATGCAACTTAACAAGGCAACTGGGCGATAATTCGATGGGTTGTGCATACTGCCTTTTTTATGTATCGGAATAACATGAGCCACTTTCCATCCAGTTGGGAATTGAGAATGAATCAGCGACTTTTTAAATATGATAGCTAATGGTCGTGTGACCGAATGAGCAACATTTTTTAACATTTTATGACTTATAGTGTCGCAGCCTACGGCTTTATTAGCAGGTAATGACTTTATAATATAATAAATATCGTCTGCTTCTATTTCGATTGAATCTAATCTAGAATTTGTAATAATGGTATCATCAGGGGTTTCAACGTGTGCGTCATTCAGACTTGATATTGATGCGAAGTATTTGTTTAGAGCTTCCGCTTTTTGCCAATCCGTGATCGCAACAGGGCAATTTGTTCCAGCATTGTTTATCTCTAAAGGTGGAATTTCGTTCTTAGCGGAAGACATAAACGACTTTAAATGTTTCCAGAATAATTTCGGTTCCTTGGATTTTGCATTTTCAAGAAAGCTTTCTAAATTATTGTAATAATTTAGCATTGCATATTTTTTCATATTATTTACTCTGTTACGTGATTTTTTATAATTTGACCAATCGACTGGTCTCTTGGATTTTTTAGCAGTCTTGCGAAGTCTATCTCGATTGCGCATCTCTTTACGCAGAGTAGAATCATACCAAGGTTTGTCTTTTGGACGGATTGTAACTGTCTGAGTTGGTATGCAGTCCTTGGCAATATCAATAAACGTTTTTGTAAAGCTATCTACACAACTATCTACATTGTCACAAGATTCCAACAACAACTCCCAATCAGTTTCATCAATTAGGCGATTAAATTTGACCCAGTTGGCATTTTTATATAACCAGACATTTCGCTGATAGCAGCTATTTACGTTATAACAGAAAGTTATGGCTAAGTATGTAGCTTTGTGGTCGCTTATATCAGAGTTGACAGTTATAGTACCACAATCTATACTGCTTATAGACTCACTAGTTATGACAGGGTCTAGCAATGTGGACGATTGCTCAGTAACACGTGTTGGTTGATTAATTATATTATATAAATTGCATCGATTAATTATATCAACCACGAATTTGCTTTTGTTTCCCATAAGATCATCGTTTAGGTCACCAACAATAATAATATTTGGACAAATATCAATTGATTGCTCAAGCATTTGCTCGAATCTTATGTGTACTGTATTAGGACTATTCGGAACTATATAGGAAACATTAAGAAGCAAGTGTTTTTGGTTGGATTCAATTTCAATCCAGAGGGTTTCAAAACGATTTGTTTCTAGATCAAATCTTCTAGAACATTTCAGTGTCTGGGCTGTATATACTATCAGACCACCCCAAGGATTCAAGCGTGTTAAATCTCTGTCTTTCCGAAATGGGACACAGAAATTATCTAATAAAATATCATCATCACAAATACTATTGTCTAAATTGGTTTCTGTCAAACAAATAATATCAAACTCTTCGGAAATATCATTAATGTAGTCCATTTTGTTGCGCATACTACGGATATTTAGGTGAAATATTTTCAAATCATTTAGGTTTAAGGGTTGAACAGGCCCAGGATTTGACTCTATATCTCCACAAACTAGTAGTAATAACAGTAAAAGTAGTAAAATATTTGCAGAACATGACTGCTGTAAACAACATAATACCAATGTTACAACTGATGCATTTACATTGGTTAGAAATATTGTATAAAAGCTAGATAGATTTAATAACGTGGAAGTCTTAACATAAAAGTATACAACATATTCGCTATGGCCATTTAACTTACAGTGAAATAGCCCTATTGATGCACGGTAAGACATGGTATCATTACCCATTTTCAAATAAATACACAATGAACAAGGACGAAAAACCCTGCATCAAGAAATACGCTTTGTTTCTAATTGTAGGAATTAGAGAAACATAGCCCCTCACACCCACATACGAACATATATCAATACATTTAGAGATTTCATTGTTCACCGCATATTTACCACATTCATTTGTTACCGGTAAACCTAAACATACACATATATCTAAGAAATGGTATAAAAATATAAAAATCAAAGGAGTTTTAATTGTGAGCTAGATGACAGTAGCTATCATGAATGATAGCTGCTGGGATCAGTGTACAGAAAATATTGTGTGCATTTCTCCAGACGTGATTTAATTAAAATAATAACAAACTGTAATAATATATATACATATATAAACATGCATACATATATAAACATACATAAATACATATACATGCATACATACGTACGTACGCACGCACGCACGTTCGTATATGCACATACATATATACACGCATACACTCACCTATACACATGTACATATAAATAATAATATCCAAAAGCTAAGCATATAACACGAATTACAAATAATGTAATGGTCAATGCGAAAAGAAATGATATACTCAATTAGGTAGGTCGATTCATCAAAGTAAATCAGTTTCCAAATCAACCTTTATCACAAACATTTACATCCAGATGGACAAACAGCAAATTAATTGAAGCATTCATAATAAAAAATATATATATATAAATGAAACAGTTATCAAAATAATATACATATGAACTTATATGTATAATTATTATACAAGCTATGAATAAACCCTCTCTGACTGATTCTTCTTCTGTTGGATACCCAGTCATTTGAGTATCCCTGGAAACAAGCCCATTTCTCAATTTAAAAGATATTATGGAGATCTCAAGCCCAAAATTTCTCAATTAATTTTTAATTTTAGACAGGGTGAATGGGACCGGAAATCGGAAATAATCTTCATGACATACATCATGAAATCGGTGAAAATATTTATTTCCATGGAATGTCCAGGAGGGACCAGGTGGTGTTGGTGCGATGTCGTGTGGGCCACAGTCACCTCACGCAAAAATTTACATTTTTATCAAATAAAAATCAAACCAAAGTGTGAAATTTGTGACTGCATATACGACATCAAACACTATTGATTGTGTAGACTTTGCACCTATTAGGCGGCTGTTCTATACAGTCACTTCCATGAAGGACTTGTTTGACAACATCGTTGGTGATAGTGTCATGAAGTTTCTTAAGGAGATCGGTGTGAATCATAAACTTTCATTTTTGTGAACTTTTGTAAATAAGTTAAATGGACAGTTTTTAAAATCCAAATTAAAACAATACCCAAAATAAAACGTTTGATTGGTTGACACTTGTATTTGTCGTTTTCAGCTCGTTCTGTTGCTCTTTGTTCTTTCAGCTGAAAAAAAATTAAATCAACAAAAAATTTAAAAAAAAAATAAACCCACAGAATTGTAAACGTATTCTTGCCAATTTGATGGCTGATTGTGGCGTAAAATCATAATCGACAAAGAATTTACATACCCTTTTGTTCCTTACAATATCAACACAGTTACCGTACACTCACTTCCGTTACCCATCCTGTCGTAACAGAGTTAAAGGTAACGGAGTTGAGTTTTTTATATTTGATTGTGTAACCACGGATACATGACCCTCGTCCAGTCAGGCTGGTTCAGTTTACGAGAGGAATTTCCAGGCGGTCTACTATTTGTGTGCTTCGATTTAATAAAACCCTATAGATATAATTGAAAATTCTTAAATATACGCCATGCCAAACAAATACATTTGTAGCAGTACATGGAAAATAACTTTGTGTTACTAACCAATTCTATAGGTGTGAGTGACCTTTCACAGCACTGTTCAAGAGACCACATGGCAAAGCTGAAACAAGGTGCTGTCATTTGGTGGTCAGAGCAATATGCATGGGGTAACGGAGGTGAATATGGTTTGCAGGGACAGACGTAGTGTAAACCACACACGGAAGAATTAAAGAAGAACCTGTATGATATCCAGCTTTTATTTAGCTAAATATACACGAACAAAAATAGCACAAAGGTTTTACTTGTTATGCTCTGCTTGTTATTTGCAAATGCTGCTACAATGTGGAAAACCATGTTTGGGACATCCTGTTTAATGTAAACACTGATTACTAATATCTCGAATCACAACAGGAGAAAAACAGATGTCGAATGATAACAGCTTAATTTATTTGCTATGTACCCATATAAGTATTGGAAGTAAAAATAAAAAATGGGGAGCTATGCATTTTTTTTGAATGACTGAAGTGAATAGGCGGGACATCAATTTGCCACATAGTTGATTTTTGACCCACATACAGAACGAGACCTGCACGACTATACATAATACATGCTGTGTATGATTCCAGAAGAGAACGGTGGCTATGGATGTGGTTCGCTTTCCCGATGAGGGTCAATTGTCGGATGTGGAGTTTTGAATGGCAATTGTTTCCAAGTGTTAATAACACTAAGAAAGTGCTATCCCAAAATAACGAAAATAGTGATAAATCTTAACAATAATCTGTGACTGGTGGAAATGTGAGAATTTTTCAATGAGGGCCAAACTTTCGCCTATATTTTATATATAAAACTTTTCGCAAGATAATTACCATCTTTCTGTAAAAATTGGTTACTATGAAACAGTCTATTTTTCTTTATATTGCAGCTCTATCCAATAAAAACAAAATCCGAATTCCATGAATGCTGTAGTGGCCAAAAAAAGACAAAAAGACAAAAATTTTAAAATGTTAAGTACCGAACTGTATGCGAAGTAAGGACCATCGCTGAACGCTCATACCAGTAGTCAGCTCCCACGTATCTGATTTTGTACTGAAAACAAATTCGCATATTACATAAAACTTCCCTGTAATAAACTATACAATTAAGGACGGAAATGAAGCCTGCTACCACAGGTATTAGGTTTTAGGGGCAAATTAATCCAGGATTCCTTGTTCTGGGAATATGTCTCGAGGACAAGAATTCTGGGTTTGTACAAATTCACGTGTACAAAAAAAGACAAATACATTTAGAAATAAATCGTTAAATTATTCTCCAAACATAATCAAGTTTTCCTGAGCGATGTCATTAGTCTAAATAGCAAGGACTGTTGCACGGAGGTGTAGTGGGAGCTGTTGAGGTATCTAATAATATTCATAGGAGTTTCCTATAAAATATGTAAAGAATAAAGTCTGCTTATATAATATAACTCAAGATTCACACATTTAATAACTGCAGTTTGAGGTTATGAAACACTTTGATTTTTTAAATTAGCTTCCAAACTCTAAATATTGATACCATACAATCTGTATATGGACAATCAATTAAATCAGAACTACAAACACCATGAAGACTATCTGATAAATATGTGCTGGAGTCGAGCATTTCTAATTATTGATGGATTGAGTTATGAACGATGCATCAACTTTATTATCGTCACTTGCGTTTTGTTGTTTCATTTGCGCAATAGCTTTGTGGGGTTTGTGTAGAAAGCTCACTTTGGCTGCATCATAAAGTCTTTTGAACTTTTCTTTTTCTGCTGAAAGCTCCTGTATCTGAACTCGCAACACATCATTTTGGGCCATTTCGCTTTTGAGGACACTCTCAGTGTCTCTTTTACGTCTGTCAACGTCTGCTTGGTATCTGGTCTTCACGGATCCTAATTCCTCGACCAGAGTTTGGTGAGCAGTGATAATGCTATTTATCATTGGAAGTAGTACATATTTTGGTTGTCCATGGGTAGAAATTGAGGAAGACATATAGCTTGTGTTGCTCGCTTTGGGTCTTGTCTTTTTAGTTTTCACTGTTTTTCGGCGAGATGGTCCTTGCTGGTCTGATATATTACTGTTATTTCGATGAAATCTTTGCAAAACACCAACACACTCATCGTACTCGTTTGCTATGTTATTTAAAAGAGCACATGCGCCTTGGATGCTATCCTTGTTTCCGGGAGTTTCTGCATGTACCAAAATTGTCTCCACATCACGCAAGCTACCGGATGGAATGGACTCCGATACACGCTGTAGATGGCGAATTCTCAGCAGTCTCTGGAAATCATCAGATGTGTGAATTTCAAGACGTATGTACTTCTGAAGGTTCTGTTCTAACTGCTTTAAAGAATTCAATAACTCGTCTTGTTCAGACCTTTTCGCTGTATGTTCACCCCATTGTTCACTCAATGGTTTTAGGTTACTTTTAACCTCCTTTGGTTCAATTGAATTGAATCGGAGTTGACCTGATTTTAATCCAGTTGTTAAAACTGATATTCTTTTTTTGATCCACTCATCGCAGTGTCGAATCAATCTTAAGCATGGAATTTTTGTTTCGGAATCCCTATTCATCTCTCTGCTATATTGCGTGTTCAATTCATGAATATCTCTGATCAACTGCTCGAAGACTTCTTGGCTTCTCTGGGCACGAATTGTGCCCTTTTTTCGAAGAAGCAGATTTTCCTTGATTGTGGCATCACATTGATGAATTTGCTCCATTATATCGCAGTTAATTCGAGCTACATTGTTGCAATCGTCATGCAATTTAGCTATTATAGTTTTGGTGCGCTCAAACTGAGACTTGACCAATCGTATTATCTCAACAACAGAAAATAACTCTTCTAAGGGTTTGTTCGGAATATAATAATTTTCATCTGAAATATCATCCAAGTTCACTCCCGATCGACGACCTTCCTTTTTGTTCAGATAGTGAAGGTCTTCTAAATAACCCTCAAGTTGCATGCGAACTGAAAGTGAAAGTTTTAAAAGGAAATTAAAACTATTTAAAACATTAAATTAGTTCATTTATTTAATATGCGTTGTTTCAACTTTAAAACTATTTAACTCGTTATTTAAAGCACACAGAGCTTACAGTAACGAACTCATAACCTTACATTGTTTAAAATATATGTATATAGTTTAGAATCATAAAATGACATTTCACGAGCTGATGTAGATTCATTTGATTTCCGGATACAATGGACATCACCACACACGCTGCAAACCGCACTTATATGACTAAACCATGTGTGCATGTATTCATCGGGCTCAGCTATTCGCCCATTCTCACGCTGGTGGACAGCGGTTAATGTTTGGTGCGCACACAGATGGAATGACCGATATAACGGCGGTCGGCGTCGTTTAGTGTACTTTTTAATTTAGAAATTGTTACTAAAATTTGCCCCATAACTTACAGTAGTTCAGATCAGTTAAGTCCGACTCGGGGCTGCTCAGTAAGTCTTCTAATTCAGCCTGTCCAGACAGGTGAAGTGCTTGCAAAAAATACCGGTAAGTTGAATCGACATCTAGTTCTTTGACTTTTTTCAAAATCAGGTCTACTTTTTCTGCGTTTTCAGATTTTGCCTACAATGTAAGAAAGCAATAAATCATAAGTATGTATCTGTCCATAACTGTTGCAAGATGTATTGATTGATGTTTTGCCTGATGTTTTGACTGATGTATTGATTGATGTATTGATTGATGTATTGATGGATGGATGGATGGATGGATGGATGGATGGATGGATGGATGGATGGATGGATTGCTTGACTGATTGGTCACGTGCAGGATAGAAGGCTAAAACGCCATTTAGTAGTCGGGTATTCTAAACAGAATTATTGAGATTTCTACAAATGGTATCAACTTGTTTATTTTTGTATCGATAAATGACTATTTTGCGATCAGTTTTATCTAAGTGTTAAATTAAATGCTTGCGAATTAAATGTTAGGATCCCGTTGCATTCATCGGAATAAATATTTAGTATATAGAAGTTGAAAGACGTATACCGCTACACGGTTGTGTGATGTGGAGCGTCATGCCAGACCAATTACCTATTCAGGTGTTTTTAATTGTTTATGTTTCATGTACACTAACCCCAGGGAGAACTTATGTTTAGTATTAGGTTACAATAGTTGTCCTATATTTTGTTCATGTTTTCTTTGATAGACATAACATGGTTGAGATAATATATAATATGGTGGTTTAGTGACCGTCGAATTGTCTTTTTATGTCAGAACTTGTCAAGTATAATGATAAATCAGTATCACTCCTCTTTAATTCCATTTATCATTGACCAATTAATTTGTACCAGTGTTCCTTAATATTGGTTTGAGTTTGATAAATCAGTATGGCACCTCTTTATTCCATTTATCATTGACCAATTAATTTGTACCAGTGTTCCTTAATATTGATTTGAGTTTTATAAATCAGTATGGCACCTCTTTATTCCTTTTATCATTGACCAATTAATTTGTACCAGTGTTCCTTAATATTGATTTGTGGCTCCTCTTTATTTCATTGTTAGCAGCATTTTTAACTTATTAATTTGTAAAAGTTTTCCTTAATTGCCATACTTTTTATGAAATATTAATGTTTGTCTTACAAAATCTTTTAGTTTTGCTAATGTTCAGGTAGGTTTATTGTAATTTGACCTATTCTTTGTTTATTGATATGTTGCCAGTATAATAATTTAAGTGAACATTATTGTTGGCATCCTGGAATGTTTCTTGACTTTAACCATTATTTTTGGCTTCATGGCTTGGGCTTAATTGTTTGTTTTTTTGTTTGATGGATTGGTGTTTAACGTCCTACTCAAGGGTATTTCACTTATATGACGACGGATTGTCCACTTCAAACTTTTCACAGCCTTATTACGGTGGAAAACCGTGAGGAAACCTCGTAAAAACCACCCCTGCGATTGCCGGAGCCACGGTTTGGGCTAGAAGAAACGATCACAATACCGAAAGGACAGTGTATATACCTATAAAAAAAAACAGAGCCAAACATAGAGTTGGATAGTTCGTTCTCGTACCCTAAAGTATAGGCTTGATTCACTGCCGATATTATTTAAGATCTATAAAACTCCAATATACCTGTATTTGGAGACAATCGTCGACATCCAATATACCCTCTTTCACCAATAGAGTTAGAAATCCGTTGTTTATGACCATCAGATCGCGCAGAACATCTCCGTGCTGATTTATTTGTTGATAAAGAAACTTAGCTGGCCCCTCCATTTTACTGACAAATTTTGTTCTCTTTCATAGCTTGGCTTTTGAACCATTAAATTTGAAGAGAATATATTATACCGTTACATGCAGAAATTATTTGTCAGTTTTAATCCAACCGTTACCATAGCAACGGTGAACCCCGTGATAAAGCACTAATCGAGTAGCACACAAGGCATGGTTTCCATACTTCAAGGTTTGTATAAACAATGTCAATCCGTACATCTAGACAGAGAAGAATTCACCAATCACATACATTCATCAGTTCCTGTAAAGGACATTCTTCTATTAATCAGGTGCACGAATCGTGTTTCTCACCCCGTCTATAGTAATACTGTTATACCCATGATCATTTTAATAACACTCGAGTCGATCTGATGAGGTTGGTTAACTTTGCCTTGTATCATAACGTTCTTCTCTTATGTGCATAGTCCTGGCGACACAAACTGGGCTAGATATCTCCTATTTCAATCACTAGGCTATCAGGGCCTCATCAACCCATATGAATTTTATCAGAATCTTGGACTTAGTCACAATATTGTTCGAATGCTAGTGGTAATTAGGACAAGGCTGACTCTAACAAAATGTTGACCTGCACGCCGTTGTGCTTTAAGTCAGTTTAACAAAGCCCAGTGGTAATTTAAGTAGATTGTATGTTAAACACAAGGAAAAAAGGCCGCAGCCTTGTATTTATTACATGTAATTGGGATATTATTGGGACGGTAATTGACCACCTGACAACTATTCGCATAGCTTATAACAACTTTTCGTTGACGCAGATTGTTCTGCCTTCTCGCACGTACAATACACGGTATACATAGATTTAAGTGTATGTTGAACAGGTATACCAGCATCTTTTTTAATTATTATTATGTACTTTATTTCCACATTCTATATAACAGACAAAACAATACTAGATTTCATGTTAATACGGTTAGGCATTTCATATTCAGTTTTCGTGATTTTTTTGCAATAATTATGGGTTAAAGAGAAGTATGTCCAGTCTTAGATAGCTAACTGTTTATATCCAACATAAATTCCCAGTCTTGCCATAATCCATCAAATTGACTTACTTTGCCATTCTGTAAACATAAATATTTTTCTAATTTTAAATACTGACAGATGTTACATCTTAGTTCGATAAAAGACAATTGTTTTTCACGGACATCTAGTCGCATAAATGTAATGTCTACATAATAGTAACATCATGTTGATTGGCTTGAAAAACCAAGGCAGCATCGGTTTACCAAAAATGCAATCTGATTTACATTAGTTAAGACTGACTCCATTATGTCTATAAATCCAATCGGATAGTGTTCGCCAGAAGAGATCAACCTCAGAAAATCCATAAAAAAGATGATCTATATTTTCAACTTCGTTATGGCAAAAGCTACAGTTTTCAGTGTGACTGTCTTAGTGGAGTAAAACAAAAGTTACACTAAGGCAAAGGCCATTTTGTAACCATCAACACAGACCAAACTTTGGGATTAACCCGGGACATCATATATCTTATCAGGAAGTCACGAAGTATTAAGCGCTACTTTCAGTCATAGTAACGAAAAAAATCATGCTAAGCTGCATAAAAGTTTGAAAGTGTGTGATGACATCATGAAATTAAATTTTGTTTTTGATTTAAGAATAAATACATTTGATGGCTGAGTGCAGCTGAATGACATATAATGGTATAGTCTCCGTGTATTCATACAGCTGTAATTTGCCTGGAGACGACATACAATTTTCGGTTATGGAAAATCACTAAATTTAACATGGTCCTGGTTTAGACCACAGACACTTGTATCTAGCCAGTAGACATGCGCTCTCGGGGGGCCTACGTCATTCGTCACTGGTTACTATATAATAATAGAGCGCATGTCTACTGGCTAGATACAAGTGTCTGTGGTTTAGACCAAGCTTGTTTATTTGTTTGATTTGTGTTTAACATGTTACTCAAGGGTATTTCCCTTATATGACCACATGCCAGCCCAGTGGGTGAAGGAAGGCACCCTGGAGACCACTGGTAACAAACATAGGCAAGAAGGGGCAAATATGAGACGAAATTCAGACACCACAAACAGATCGGCTTTCTGTTCCCATTCAGCTCTGAGAGAACTAGGACAACATGAAGTTCCCTCCAACCACCCGCTTATGACGGTGGCAGATTTAATCAAATAAACGAAGGTATGCGCCTACCAGCCAGAACATACAAAGTAAACGACATGATTAAACAAATATATATGTAATTGTGCATTTAAAAAGATATATATATTTGAGCAATAAATAGTTAACACATTAGTCATGCAAACAAATATAGTGGCAAATGGTCACTCTCCGGTTTATATAAATGTGATTAAAATTTCAATCTGAAGTATTGTAGTAGGGTAACAATTTGACACAGCAGACAGGAGGATTTCAGTGATATCAGAAGTCCATTGGTGATATAGATCAGTTCACTTATCCAAACATAGCACTATGGATTTTAATACAAACGTATACACAGAAATTTTTGTTTTATCCAAGATTGATGTAAACTTTCAATTTTCCCGGCAAAGGAAGTTCGGAGATAGCGTCCGGTAAATGTAACATGCTTGTAGTGGCGAGTTGTTGACGAATGAGATGGCGGCAGGTGTGCTGTAGAGATTGAAGACCAATTAAACCATGTTCACAAAGTGTAGACCAAAACACACCTGGTACAGTAAGTTTGTTCGGGATATGGTTGTCCCCAGTCCATAAATTCGAGGCATGCGGCGAATCCCTAGAAATGACAGGTAAGGAATAACAAACTCCATGTACGTGTTTTAGGCACAGTAAGATTCTTTCTTCTTCTAACTGAAGACATTCTTTGGCATCTGTTGAAACACACTTGCTCTTCACAAATGCTAAGCAATTCAGCGAAGAGATTAATGTAGCAAAGGCATTTTCTAATTTTTTCGGGACATCGGTAGCTGAGGTGCTTCGAAATGAAGAAATAAAAGGGTCAGCACCATACTGTAACAACAGCAACATAGCTTCAGCGTTGGCACATGATGCGGCTTCGGTTAAAGGGAGAGTACTTTTGGTGAAACAACTAATGCAGTTCAACGAGTTACTATTCCCCGATTCAACCATAAAACCTTTTAATTTTGCTCCCATGTCAGCTTTTCCTGCGTCAAGGATGAGGCGTAAATAATACTGAACAGCAGTTAGTCCACGTTTCATATTGGACCTACCCTCTGGAAATAGTATATCTTCATCAGAATGGGGCCATGGATATTTATTCAGTGTGCTAAAGAATGGCCCTAGATCTTCATCACATACTAAGACTTCTGTAATTAAACTCTGGCCAATTCCATTATTATTATTACAATCTCCAGTGTCGTCAGTTTCATAGAAAAATCGAATTGCTTTATAGATGTATTTATGAAAAGGCTGACAATTTGAACTGATCCATTGCTGATTAAAACACAGACAACCTCTGGTAGATACATCAGTCAAATGTTTATGAAGCTCTAGTGCAGTCTGACCATAGGCCATAGCTTCTGACAGTGTGACCGGGGATACTCTATCCAGGTCGAACATACATTTCTGTACAAACTTACAATCAATATCCTGCCATATCTTTCCAGAAATTAAATTTCCACCAGAACCCTTTTTCACTTGATTATGCTCAAAATTCAAATGATCAGCCAAAAGAGCTGACATAAATACATTCTGAGAAGGCATGCTTTAATAAATAATATAAATATATTTTTCAATAAATAAGCTTTTCAATATATTAATTTTTCTTTAAATAAATAAAAATAAGTTACACTTCACAACATATTATACATCTACATTACAAACACACAGTGTAGTTTTATAAATATTTAGCTAGATTCATCTTTGAACTCTCAACAGAAAATAAATAAAGTTCTCTATGTACAACTCTGTATAGGAGACCTATAATTCTATATTCATCACAGCAAATGTTTATATAGTATGTGTAAAAATATTATTGTTTGCATTACTAAATTTGTTTCCTATAACCCTGTATATCCTAATAGTACAAAAGAGGTACATACAATTGCTAAATTTAAACAGACAATACACATTTAATATTGTGATTTATTGATTTTAAAACTCAAACATCTGACTAAATATTTAGTTTTTCAAGGAAGATGCCAGCTGACTTTGTTATTTTCGTTTAGTTTTACAAGTTATTTGTGTGAGGATCTGTTAAAGGATTTCTTTCGCCAGTTGTTGGTTATGTGTATAGGTAAGGCTTTTATTGTAGGGACGAGCAATATAATTTATATGTCCATATACCTCTAAGATATAATGCTCAGCCGAAATCACAGCATATCTTAGTCTGTCGGGAGACCACGAACGATATCTTGTCACACCGATACAAGAAAACCTAGTTCAGTTCATTGTTGTGGTGAAGCAGGGTCATCCTGTTCCAGCTAGATACAAAGCTCTGTATCTCTATCATGTAGCCTTGTAGAATCTGTTTCAGCAAATCAACGTA
>JAVFBW010129798.1:0-11516 GCA_034783835.1 Mopalia ciliata
TTTGTGTCCGTCGTCATATAAGTGAAATACCCTTGAGTACGACGTTAAACACCAATCAAACAAACAAACAATCGAACACAAAGTAAGGTCTAAATTAAAGCACAGCCTCTTCTTATGACTAAAGGATCCACACAGATGAGTCACAGAATGTCGCTCCAGCAATTGTGTGATCCTCTTTTACACGGTTTCCTCACCATATTAAAGAAACATGGTGAAATACCCTTGAGTACGGCGTAACATGTAAACTGTTATCAAACAACCAACGCTATCAGCATTGAGAGAAGATTATTTTCCAACAGAGCATTGATAATTTTAATTTGATATATGTAACTTGTCAATTTATTGTCTCCTGTACATGTGTGTGGAGCTGTGTTTAACCCCTCCAAGCAACACCGTTAACACTCATCCATCAATTGGTCAATTAATACAGATCAATTGATCTATCTAATAAAATATCAATAAATCAATCGATCAATACTGATTATTTTATTTCATGTTGTAGGCTGCATCAGGAAAACGAAGAAGATAAAACATTCGGTAAACTTTGACAATGTTAAAGTTTTTTACTTCCCTCGTATCCAGGGTTTCACTTGTATACCCAGTGAAGGGGGTTCAACATTAGGTAGGTGAATTTAGGGCATTTATTTTTGGCCAGGTAAATTTTAGGAAATTAAGGCTTTTAATGAATAGGGGACGGAAGTCTCGCCAAAGACTCATTTTGGTTTTGTCTACCGGTGCCAAGCCTCGTTTTGTGTTACATGCAAAATGTATAGGACTGGATATTTGCTTGGTTGTCTCGCCTTTCTAAAAGCAAAATAGATAATTTCATTTTATTTCTATGAAATAGTTTGCCCGCTTTAGATTTTTTTTTTCACTTTTTTATTTTACACTTATCGAAATAAAATCTGTCAGCCCGCACCAACAACAACACATGTTAAACGCTATCGGCATGATTTGTAAGGAAATAAACAAAATTACCTCAAATAAATGAATTATGTATTGTATAGTATCTATCAATAAAAAAGCAATATAAAACTAAAGAGTTTTCTTCTCGAGTAATGATATATAGATGGATTAAAATGTTACAGGGACAGAACTGTTCCATGAACACGATTAGACTTGATTTGTTTACGATGACAATGCTACTTTTATGACATGCTTAAAATGAACTATACCAATTACTTTACCAATTTTCAAAAGAAACTAAGCTTGAACGTTAAATTTTGCTTAAATCCATGTTTTTTTTATCAGGTTAAGTATTAGTTCAAGTAAGGTGTTTGCGGGTTTTTTTTTAATAATTCGTCAGAAATTGAGAGAGTAGTTTTACTCTAATGTTAAAAGATAGGCCTTCAAAACGAGTCTGGCACCGAAACTCCAAATCACGCAGATTCTTGGCGAGACTTCTGTCCCTTATTGTATGAAATAAATAATAAATCTGGCTTTGTTAAAATCTGGTTAAAATTGCAGGTCATCGGCGAAGCATACTGTTGCCCTGGTGCACTCTGAGCTAGGAGCAACACAAAATGGCTCTGTTAATGATGTCTTTGCATTTCACTATTTTCTGACAATATGGTAAAACAAGTGGCTGTGTTTATCCCCAATAAACATATTGTGAAGTGTACAATCCGTCTTATAGGAGAAATAACCTTGAGTACTACGTTAAACACCAAACAAACAAAAAATTCTTTTTAAGGATAGAAGCAGTTTTTTCTCTCTATTAGATTGATTTTTTTATTTTTTTAATTCTTTAAATATTCATCTATTTTTTTTTTATGAATGTGTTTAAATTGCATGTATATATATCGCTTCGTATTTATGAATTATTTGTGATTAATTTCAGGTATCTTTCCTTTTTTGACTGTGTGAACAATACTGGTGCAACATTGCCCAACAGGGCTAAGGGGCAATAGTAATTGATGAATAGAATATAGGCGAGTGATCCACCACTCTGATTCTGATTCGAGTGGCTGGAGGGAGCTTCCTGTTGTCCTGGTGCTTTCTGAGCTAAAGAGGAACAGGAAGGCGATATGTTTGTGATGTCTTTATATTGTCCTGTGAGTGTCCTGTATTTGTCCTGTGATGTTTTTATTTGTTGTCTGTGGTGATTTCCTTCACCCATTGGGCTGGCATGTAATCATGTGAGGGAAATAACCTTAAGTACAGCATCAAACCCAAATCAAACAAACAAACCCAGTCCTGATATACATGTAGAATTAATTTTGTCTTTATTAAAATCTTTGACTAGGTATGGGAGACAAGCATGCGTTTGAGGAGAATTTCACCTTAGGGGGGTATTCTAAAGAACAGAAGAGAGTACATAAAATGATTCTGGCTGAACAACGACAACAAGGGAAACTGGTGCATTTGATCAGCTCTAAGCCTCAAGCCATTGAAGATAAGACAGACTCAGAGCATGATTCAGACAGCGATTCAGAAAGTGATCCTGAAGTTGATGAATATTACTTTCTCCAGCCGATTCCCATCCGACAAAGGAGAGTGTTATTGAGACAGTCCGGTGTGAAAAAGATTGACGGGCTCGAAAAGGATGAGTGCAAAACTATTCGTGTGTCACGCGAGGTTTGCGGATGTGATTGTAAAGTGTTTTGTGACCCGGCAACATGTGCTTGCAGTTTAGCAGGAATTAAATGTCAGGTAGATAGGCTGTCGTTCCCGTGTGGATGTACAAAAGACGGCTGTGGAAATCAAGCAGGCCGAATAGAATTTAACCCCATTCGTGTACGGACTCATTTTATTCATACTTTAATGAGGCTTGAATTGGAACGAAAGGATGCTGAAACAAAGGCTTTGAAAGCCCAGAGACAATGCTTACAAAGCGGCAACACAGAGGCCTCCCAGCTAACTGAGCAAGGAGAAAGCAAAAAGGAAAGCAATGAGCTTGTTGTTCAGACTATTGACGATGAACAATGGGAGTACAACAGTAATGAAAAAGGGAGTTGTCGTGACTGTCAAAACTCTGAAATTTGTCATGTTATGATGCAAGAAGCTCAAGCGCAATACGCTAGAACTTTGGAAAATGAACAACGATGTTTGCCCCAGCAACATTTTTCCACAGACATGCACTCTGTTAATCTCCAAAGTCTGACGCCTCAGACAGCTAATATGGGATCTCCTATGCCTAGAGTGTTACTCTTCAGCGACAATGAAGAAGAGTTTTATAGCTCTGATAATTCAGCGGGAATGTTTCAGTTTAAGCCAGAGGAAAGTTCCTACTCTGAAAGCAGTGACTGTTCAAGTGAAAACAGTAACGATACTAGCAATAGTTATAGCAAATCATATCAGAATTTGTCTACATTTAGCTCGGGAGCCACAAACACCGTTTCTGATTTCTGTACAGAAGTGGACACGACGTCCGTTCATGCTAGTTCCCAAAAGTATATTGATCTCAACAATTCGACTACACCTAGCCTATTCAAAATTGACCCAGTTGTTGATATGTTAAATGGAGTGCGTCCCGCAGGCTTTGCAGCCTCTGTTCCAAATTGGTCAGAAAATAAGGAATCCGAGAGGTTTACTTCTTGCGCCAAGGCATATACTGAAGCTCCAGCTTCAGCGTCCTCACAACCGCCGTATTCATACACCATCATGACTGATACTACCTCTGATCAATTGGCGGAAAAATGTCCTGGAATATCATCCCATATGAAGAGCAAAACGTCGAGTCATGAAACCAATGGAGAGTTACATCCCTTTGGTTCATCAAACTCTGCAAGTCCTTTACATTCGGAATCTGAAGCACTTAATAGTTTAGACAGTTTTCCATTGAGCCCCCACCAAACGACAGACGGTAGTATCGGGAGTGAGGCTTCCAAATCGCCGCTCTATGGGGACATAACTCCTTCAAACGCAAGTGCAATTGGTATTTATGAGAACGGAAGTATTCAGCCCACGAAGTCACTGTTTCATTTTGAAAAACTAGAAAGTCACAACCAAGGTCCTACGTCAGTTGACCTTAAAACTGTGTCCTCTGTGTCATTATCAGGAATCGGTTTTACGACAGATATTCGCCCGGAGGAGGAAACAGATTCGCTTCCTACAGAGAAATTTACAAGTGCTAGTCACAAAAATGTGGAAGGGAAGCCAAACTTTGGTGAGTTAATCAAAGAATCACTTTTCGAAACTGCAATCGCTTAACCGCAACCATTATCAAACCATTTTGGAATTTTTACCAAGAGATGTTTTACACTGACACAGTGCACAACCAGAGATATGACTCACATGAAATGATGTATATTATAAAGTACAAAGAATGCTCTCATTTTGATGGATCGATCATCAATTATTAATCACCATGGCAACCAAATCCAGATTATATCAAAGTGTTAAAAAGCAGCCCCAGTACCCTGAACATGACATATGATGTGACCCGTACACCTGTCATTTTCACCTGCTTATTGTTTAGGAATGATTACTGTGACAATCATGAAGTCAAAGGAAAACAAACAATCCTTCATTCAATGTCGTATGTAATTCTCTATGTCAAAAAATATTGTACAATCAAACTGCAATTAGTTATAAAACCAAGTGGAATGTTAAATTTATATCAAAATCAAGTGGAATGTTAAATTTATATCAAAGTCAACACAATTGAACAAATTTGTGTGACAATTTGCTGAATTCTTTATTTATTATGAAACAAATACAGTGTTATACAGTATGATTTACAATGCGACCAACTAAATTAATTGAATAAGCTTATAAAGACTAATTTTAAGTGATTCAATAATTAGAAGTAAAAATCTTCTAGATAAAATGTTGAAGTTTACTTTATTTATTTACCTGTACATTTACCTTACAAGTGACCTGTACAGGATGACAAAAACTAATTTACTAACCGAACAGTTGTGTTGTTTTTTCATCAATTTATTACAATCTAGTTCTGTTTTTTTGTTTTCTGACCACATACAGCATGTTTTTTAACTTCATAGCCCTCTGGCTACGGGAAGTTTTTTGAAAAGTGGCAATTAGACTTTCTAACATTATAGAAACGCTTAACATCTTGGTTGTGCTAGTGTAAGTTTATATTGTTGTGTATACACTGCCATCATATAAATGAAATACCCTTAATTACCACGTAAAACATCAATCATGTAACTCAATAATTCTTTTCAACTTGTGCCATCAATATTTTTTGGAGTGTGGCTAGGGGGCATTTTTTTTTTGTTATGTCTTCTGCAGCTGAAATGCATTACATGTATTTGGTGCAACTGAACATATTTTAAATTTTGATGGTTTATTTTTCTCTCTTTTTTAAACCAAGAAACATGTTTTAATATGTATACAATGGGCCAGCTTGATTCCCCCTTTTTTGATGTAAATCGACAGCACAACCTAATCACTGAGAGCATTATGTCAAAAACCGTCTCAAGGCATTTAATGGTGTTTTTTCTCTATTTCTGGAAGAGTGATTTGGACTTGCCCATATCAACTGAAAAAGTGATATTGGATCCTTTTTATAATTTATTATAATTTATGTTGCCATTAAAACAAAACAATTTTTTTTTAAATTTGGCCTCAGAACACAGTTTATAACTTTTTTTTAAAATTGTTTTTTAATCTATATTGTGCAAGTTTAATTCTTTGCTGAACATCAATTTGGGAAATAATGGGAGATAACTTTGTTATATATATGATTTTTGAGTTAGCTCCCTTGATGCCTTTGCAGAGCATTGTATTTTGAATATTCCGGTGCCTTTCTAACTAGTTTTATTTGCTTTGTTTTTTCTGTTCTCGTTAAGTCTCCTATGTCTCTGCTTCTAACTTATTATTTTATGAATTAAAAATCAAAATAGATGTAAAGTATGCAGTACAGTCACTTGAATAAGTTTTTATCATAACCCAATTTGTATACAGACATATCAGGTCATTGTACTTTCTGCTCTCAAATCCCTGGAATCAAAAGGATTGATGACATTTTATTTTAAGTTGAAGCAATGCTTTTTGCTTTGCTTTTGTTTAATTTTGTCTTATTTTTTTGTTATAGATTTTTGAAAGCACATCAGCAAGACAGTTTAAATTGTAAATTTTTTTATCTTAAGGATTTATTTAAGACATTTCTTCAAATATTGTAATTATAATTGATCAATGTGTTTTATACTGAAACTAATTATTCAATTTTTTATGTGTTATTTGGTCCGTTTGCCTGCATTAAAGTGGCGATGCGTTCGTCCACAGTGGATCTTCAGATGATGCAAAGTTCCCTTCACATGCATTGTCAGGAATTGTACAATGTACCTTCTTTTGCGTCCAAGGATCTGAATATTTGCCAAAATTTATTTTTAGGTTTTTGTGAATGATATAACCAGATTAATGTGGATGTGTGCACAGTTTTTTTTCTCTTCAAACCAAGATCTGACTGATCAGCCAAATTTTTGTGTTGCATTACATGAAGTTTTAGCTTCTTATTGATTGCACACAGATACTTTGTAGACTAGTTAACAGAGTAAATTGGACCTTTGTATACTGGTTAACAAGCTAATACTTTATTGCTACATGTACAAGCACATTGGTTCCTTTTGGCTGTAGAAACTAATCAAATTATTTTTAATGATTTATGCAAAATTACCTGTCTGTCATTTAGAATACAGTTTTAAATCAGTGTCCTCAAAACAGTTACTGGTCTGCAATGGTAAAAATGTACAGCAAAAATGTGAAATGTCTGACAAATGACCGATCTGACAGACCAATGGCCAGTGTTAATGGTCCACATCCAAGGCTAAAGCAGAGGGACACCCAGAATAGAACAATCCCCTCGTTTGGACACCCTGTTTTAAGAAACTTAAAAAGTAAAACAAAATAACCATTTTAGACAGCATACTTTTGATTTCTGGCCATGTCCCCGGTCTCTATGGTTTTTAATGAGTCCATAGAACAGTGGAAGTTTCCATCCGTCAACGACGTTTATACAACATGACACTCAGATTGTCTTCTGGGCACATATTTTTTAATCCATGTACAAACTGGCACATATTTTGAAACAATTTATTACATTGTACTGTTTGTTGTGATTGTTTTGGGAATTTTAAAGGTACTGCTACATGTATACAATCAGAAGTGAATGCCAACACAACTATTAATTGGTACATGTATTTAAGAAGTAAAACTTGTTGATGTTTTTGAACAATATAACAAATCTTGCAAAAGTTATTTTAAAGAACAATGAAATATGAAAATGGTGGCAAAACAAGGAATAATGTATATTACAAACAGCATATGTGTAGATGCAATGCTGTCCCTCTTGGCATACATTGTTAGTGTACAAGAATCTTGAACTTATTTATATATAATTTTGAGATATTTTTCTGGATAATGGCATAAATGTGCTTTTTAAATGCAATCCAACCAACAGTGAAAAAAATGATCTTAAATTTTGAAGCAATATATTTGTATAGCATGTGCATTGTTAACTGAAATTGTGCACAAACGGACTACTAGGTGTGTTTTAGCATGCCAATGTCCTGTTGGTATTCAAACTGTTTTGCAATGAATTGTCAGTGTAATATATATAAAGTCTGTAGAGTTATGTGATTTGTTAATATTTGTCAAATTGCCTTTTAAACTAAGGACGTCTTTTATTGTTGTAAACGGTGTACTTCCATATAAGTTAGGGATTGTATAAAGAAAATCTGTTTTTATTATTGATCGTGTTTTATAGATGACCCCTAAGTGAACTATTTATAACCATATATATTTTTTCTCAGATCTGAAAAAAAAAACGTGCTCTCTACAACAAGCGGACTTGAAATGTTTTTATTATTCTAATTATTTTTGTGTGTGCATAAATTAGCTTTTATACATGTTACATTTTACTTTTTATGTGTGACAGAAAGATGTTAAAATATAAGAAAACATATAATGAAAGACCATAGGAAGTTGGTGCAAACAATGTTCGTCTAACTAAGCAATTGCCGATGCTGTATTGTGGACAGTTTATGCCAAATAGATTTATTCTGGACAGTTAGCTTATCAAATAAATATCAATGCCATCCATTACATTTTTAACAGTTGCATTTACTGTTCTTGAATTGTATGTGTTTATGGCCCTTCCTCGGGCCGATGAAGCCAGTTGCAGCCTGGTGTCAAAGGGTATAGTCAGTTTATACATTTACATGTTCCTAATATTCAGAAGAAAACTAAAAGCTATCAAAATTTACAGTTTTCTTCACAACCTGATTTTCTGTATGTTATGAAAAAGATTTTTTTTTTTTTTTCTGGGGATTTACATGTAACGAAAAAAAGAAGCTTTTGTTGAGTTTCACAATATATGTTAACTACATGTCAAAATAAATTCTTTAAGGGACCAGAAAGCAATGGGTTATAAAGATATAACATGAGAGATCACTCTTGTAAGACAAATTGCAAGGATCATTGTCATATGAGTGAAATAACTTTGAGTACAGTGTTTAGACCTATTCATTCAGTCTGAGATAAGTGTAAGTCAGTCATGTGGCCCCTTCCTTCTTTATCGTCATGACAACCATGCCTTCTTGTTGCCATGGTAACAGATTAACTTAGGCCAAAATTACCTTATACAAGTGAAATAACCCTGAGTTAAGCAGTAATCATAAACATTGTACATGTAGCTAAATATTATTTATAACATCATTCATCAAATTCAATGCCAAAAAAACAGTACCCCCTTTGGACCAAGTTCGCAATTGATCAGATTTACTAAGTCAGCTTGCCATATAAGTTTGTACAGTTGAATATCAAACATTGTGAAATATTAAGTCGGTATACAGTAGATGTATGATATTGAAATTATTTGAATGTATTATTGTAATGAGATTCATTGCCTATGTATAATTTATTAACTGTACTTTTTATACAATGCCACAATGATTTCTAGTCTTTAATTGCTCTTTTTCAATCATGTCGTCATTTGTGATAAGTTTTTTTCTTGATAAAATTATTGGTCGGTTAACTGTTTAGACAGTGTCATAAAGTGTGAAATTACATCTAATGAACCCTCATTTGAGCAAATCCCAAATGTAGGTGTGGTTACAAGCTTTTTTGATGTGAGTCATTGGATTCCCTGTTCTGTATGATGGAAGGATATTCTTTTTATGGGCGGAGCTATTACCATTTATGCTAAGACAAGTGATTGACAGTTCCCAGAAGGATATTCTTTTCATGGGCGGAGCTATTGCCATTCTTGGTAAGACAATAATAGAGGATTGCCAGCAGCTCTGTTATGTGTATTGGGCACCAGCATTGTCTATTGTTAAGATTGCCACTGTTTCGGGAAATGTCACAATAGTATATAAGAAAGCGAGCTTATTCTTGCCATGTAAATCAGAAAGAAGCATTTATATAGATCAAAACAACTATCCCTTAGTACTATTAAACAATTTAAAGAAATAATTTATGTTCAAAATCTACATCTAACCATTCTTTTGTACTGTATTATCATCCATTTGTTTTTTTCTTCAAAAAAATGATGCTGACATTTTGTGTGTTTGTATGAATTCCTAGCTTTTTGGGTGTCGTCCATGTGGGAGTCTTTCAGTAAGAAGGCTTAGAAAACAGCTAATGTGTTGTAAAGTCCTGTGTTCTCCTTTGGCAGCAACTATTTCTAGATATTTATAGTTCCTTTAGCCTCTACTAAAATCGGGTTGTGATTTCTCTCAATGACCACTACAGACCGCTCTTTCAGACGGCATGACAATCCGGTTTAACAGCTGTGGTTCGGGCTGCTTTTCTTTTGTGCATAACATGCTTTTGGCGTAAAAGGCAATTTTCTTGTAGCTAATCAGCCTTTCATGAGCAATCAGTCTATAAGCCATATACCCATTTTTTATTGGATAATCTGAAAGAGCTCCCTCTGGTGGCCATCACAGCTAAATAGTGCCTGATTTAGCAGTGGCTAAGAGTCTACATAAATAGATCTAGAATAGCCCCTGACATGTGAGAGTTCAAGTCCTTTGGCATAGATCATTGTCTGTAGTATTATACATGTACTTGTCTTCTCAGAAAAATGACCATGATGTGTGGTACATTGTTTAAAGAACTGCGTAATCTCGTTTGTACATGCCAAAGATGGTGTCAATATAAATATATACAAATAATTATATATGCATGTAGTCAGATGTTTTGTTGTAGTACAACCGAATGTGCAATAAAATGCAAATTTGACCAGTGCATTTGAGATTTTGTGTCACTTTGTAAGTTTTTTTAACTGTCAATTTTGTGATTCCTTTTGAGTTTCGTCTCTAAACTCAGTGTTGACTTCCTTGTATGACCAAATCAAGCAACATGCCACTAGTTCTGCTTATTGCTGCTGCAAGAGAACTGGTTAGAGGCCAGGGGCCCGTTTCACAAAGCGATCTTAGCTTACGCAAAACGTAATTACCATAATGATCAGTGTTGAAGACATAGTGTGTTGCCTTGGTAGTTACGCTCAACGTAAGCTAAGATCGTTTTGTGAAACGAGTCTCTGTACCTGTTAGCATGACTCCTCAGTTACAGGCTGGCTAAATAATACATGTGAAGAATTTTGTTCAGGTAAGAACACAATTCTTGTAACCATCTGGTTTGTTTGACTGATGACCAATGGCCTGTTTATGGTACCTATTAAATGGAGTGGCACCACACTCAACATCCCCGTTGACCGGACAATCAAAACAAAGGTGACCTAGCCAATCAGAATTGTGTTCACCTGTAAGGGTAAAGAGAATCTCTATTATCTCACCAAATACAACACTGAAGAGCCTTGGCTTAGTAATCAGCCTGTTCATTTACTAATCGAACTTTGATGTACACCCTCGGATTAGAGTCCATCCCCTGATGTCAATCATCAGGTATTTGAGCCATATTGTGACTTGGGCTATTGCTGGGGTGGTTTTAAGAAAAAAGAAAATGAACTGAGAGACATTTTAATTTTAGAAATCTGAACTAATCGACTGACAGGCTGGTTAAAACAAAACCGAGATTGTACCTGTCCCTGTGTAAATTGAAATCACACATTAGACCACATTTGCCCCATTAACAATCAAAGCCACGTTACTTGAAAGTCTTATGGTCTTACATATATGGAGTTACACAGGAATCAGACATCTAGGATTGCTTTCAAATGAAATTAGGACCAAAGTAATTGCAATCCCTCCTTTTCAATTTGAAGACAATATCACAAATTTGTTCATTTCTTGAAGACCTTTGAAGTCCAATATAACCTCTGAATAAAACAAGTCCGTAACAAAATGCATTTGTGAGAATATTGTGCAAACAATTTGATTTATTTGTCATAATATTGAATATAGCGTGATAAGGTGGGAATATGACAGTGTATCAATCAACTGATAATACAGCCGGGGGACCCAGTAGTTCTAACATTCCATATTTAATTAGAATGACTTGAAGTGCTTAACTGAGGTCTTATACCATACTTACGGTTACTTCACTCATCATGGACATTTCTGACCATTAAGTGAATGAAGTCTTGATGGTTTGATAAAATATTGTCATGCAATCTTCTATTCTTTGACTTATCCAACACCTAG